>JBBPJY010000236.1:5075-19213 GCA_038088975.1 Xerocomus cyaneibrunnescens
TGGACATGATGGTGTGTGGTGTAGTCCTGGCTTACTAAGCGACCCTGGCTTGAATCAAAACTTCATCGCACCGCCAGTACTTTGAACAGATCTCATGAGCAGTCTAAGCGGGTTACACGTAGTCAAACGACTACCCTTTCTTCTTACAGACAGGATACAGCCTTCTTTTTCTGATATACACCACGACGCATGGACACAAATGACCACCGAACCCCTGTTTCTCAGCTAAGCGTCAACTAGACAGCCCTGGCGATCAAGGCAGGCGGAAATATTCTTTTCTACACCGGATGTTGTGTTGCTGTTTCGTTCGGTGACTCTTTCGGCCGGCGGGACATGTACCTCGAGTTCTAGACTGGGGTCCTGGGAGTGGAACGTTAGGTTACGCCTATCATCTCACAATGATCTTCTCGACCACTCGTTCTTCACCTTGCTCGCTTCAGCCACCTGCAGTTACAGGCGTGTCTCACGCGCTCCTCGACCGCATCTCAGTTGCCATCGCTCAACGAAGTGAATTGCTGTTCCACCGGCAACTTGAAGAACGCAGGGACATCTGGTTGGCGTCTCGCTTCTGAGCTTCAATGCCCTTGCCCTAGGTTGCTGTTTCCCCTTCCAGACGTCGAAAGGTGCACGATGCAAGTTCTTTTCCAAATCCGTGCGTCAAGAACCGGGCTCACCAATCAGTCCCAAAACGCGTTCAATCGCGATGGCTACGGGATCGTCTTACCCGCTAGACCCTTTGTAGCGCAGCATCCTGGCGCCCAAACGTTCTTCTCGCTTCGCTATTTTTCATCATGACCGGTAACCCCGTCCAGCCATACTTGCCGGACACCTTCGTCGTCAGGTGCACGCTGCAACCACGAGGATCACCGATCTTGCTTTTTGGAAGACGTTGACCCTCTCTCACGCCCGCTCACTTCCCATTTCTGTCCACGTGGCACATACTTGTTCCATGCTTCTCCTTCTGCTTCTCTTACTCGGCAGTCGGCTTGTGATAGAGAGAGGGACCGGACCTTGGTCATGTCAGGGACCCCCTAACCCCCTCCCGGTACCTCGGCAAGATCTCGCTCCCGCCCACGAAAGCCAAACGCCCCCCCCTCGAGGCATATTTTTTACGTGACCGGTTTTTCCATATATTCTGGCCGTCGGTGGACGAGATCCGAAACGTTCTTTAGACGGAGTCTTTAAATTACTATATGGACATGCACGCGTCGCCAAGCTCGAACGCCCAGCAACGTCGTACGTCAACCTTGCAATTCAACGGCCCAAATGAACGGTCGACGTGTTTGTGTTCCCGGCGCTGCGCACGGGTCGTTCATGGATCAGCGACGAGTACATTTGGACACGAACACATTGCGAGACACGCTCGAGCCGCGAGGGGGGCCCCGTCGACCGCGTCACGGGCGTACGATCTCCGTGATAGGATTCGATGCGTGATCCAGATCTACATACGAACCGCATCGTGGACGGACGACGATCGATCCCAACTGCAGCGGTCCTCCCACCCACCAAGCGGACGTGTCTGCCATCCGATCACGTCTGAGTCCACTCGGCCAGCCATTCGCCCTCGTCCACAGGTTGGCACCGGCTGGCCGTTGGTTGGCACTGGCACGATCGGAACAGCCACATCACGTGTACCGTGTTTCGGCGACGAGCACGGCGCCTTGGTCACGCTCCGTAAAGTCGATCCGTCATGTGACGTCTGCATGACAGCGCGTACGTCCAGACGTCTGACACGCGACGCGCCTCGAGGCGCGTTCAGATCCAGCTCCTCTCTCCCCCTCTCTCCCCCGTGGATTTGGAGGGATCACGTGGCTGGGTACGCCCGGGAGATGAGACGAGCAAGATGGCGAGACGGGTGGGCCAGAACCCAGGGTTTCGCTCGCCAACGTGCGTGGCGCGTCGCGCCCGGATCCCGAGGAGAAGACGGCCGGTCTGCGACTGCAACACCGAGAGGCAGAGAGCTCCAACCAACGTTGGCACCTTTTGCCATCCTGTGGGCGGCTCGGGTTCTCAACAGAACGACCCCAGGGCTTCTTTCGCTCATCCTCTGCGCGTAAGCGAGTGGCAGCCTCGCAACGCACCATGAGTGGCCTATCGATAGACTTGACGTTACCGCCATGTTGCATCACACGTCCCGTGCCATCGTGCCATTGCATCATGCCATGATAATGCTCTGCACCTACCAAAACGGACGCCATACAGCTTATCACACTGTCATTTGCATCGCCTTACGGCAAACAGCCATATCCGATGACATCAAAGAAAACTAAGTGTGGCAGAGAACAAAGAAACGACGTGTCGCCGTGTCCGTTGCACGACCCGCTGGTTGGGAGCCCCGAGTTTGATAAGCACAGCAAGCGTCGAAGCGAGACCACAACCCTGACCCTGATCGCATTCGAGATGTGCGTTTTGTCCTTATCTCGGGACCCTACACTTATCGGAACGTGTCGAACGGCGGCGATATCGGGGAGGGTAAGGAAGAGTCCAAACTCGGGAAGGCACGATCACAGCTTGGCTGGGTTCGCCCAGGTCGGCCGACGTTTCTGTTCGCGAAAACAAACCAGGCGATCATCGGGCGGGACCGGAAGGAAAAGTAGAGACGTGTCCATCAGTCCAGACCGCAAGTAATGGCATGCGAATGAGTCATACCTCCACGAACGCGGCCAGACCCTCCTGGAAGAAAGGGAGATGAGTCAGAAATACGAATTGTCGCGGGAAGAGAAATAAGCCGTGTTTGACATGGCTCGAATTATCCCGTGCCTTGTATAAAATGCCGCGATGCACAGCATTTGTGTAGCACGCGGACGGCAAGGACGAGCCAAGAAGGAACGAGGAACTCGAGGATGGACTCGCCTTGACGTTTGTGCCGTTGTACAGCCGCTTACTCACGGCACTTAGCGCATGGGTCCGGACCGCCTCTTCAAAGTGGTGCTTCTGCGCGAGAACGAGACCCTCTTTCGAGCTCTGCACTGCATCCGGCGAATTCAATTTGATTTGCCGTGCGATATCGAGTGCGGTGGATAACACGCTCGATGTTTCAACGACGGCGTTCACGCTGTGGGTTCAGAAATGAACGTGAGTCGTGATCATCAAGAAAGAAGCCCGCCTGGTGCATGAAATCCTACGCGGTGATAGTGTGTGAAACGCTAGACGTACAATCGAAATGTATCTCTAGCTTGGACAGCGCCGACGGGTTTTCCCAAAAGTAACATCTCAGAAGCGAGCTACATGTCAAGCGGGGGCCACGGACGGCGTTTTGTTTGTTTCTCAGTATGCGAAGACCGAGAGCGGGATGAATCACCCGTGAAGGTGCATCATACCTGATGACCCGCCGTCTTCGCTAATCTGGGAATTACTGCGGAAAGAAGGCATGTCCTCGTCAGCGCTTATCCGGCTCTATTCATACACCGCCAGGACGACATCGGCCAACGGAAGGCGGATGAGAAAAACCACGCCTGGACAGCACCCACTGACCGGCGTGGCGCGCCGAATCGAAAACAGAGACGCCAACTAAATCGAGCCCAACAAAGAACATACCCCCTTGTGCTGCCATGACACCACGCTTCACTTCGGGAAGCGCAAATACGGCGTCCTCGCTTGCGATGACCAAGTCGCAGTTGAGAACGAGTTCGACGCCACCACCATAGGCCGATCCGTTTACTGCAGCGATGATCGGCTTACAGGACGTGTGCCGACGGGAGATGGCCGCGAACCCATGCAGGGACGAGGCGACGGACTCTTGCTCGGTTATGCGCCCCTCCATCTGGTCCTGGTGCCATCTGGGGAAACAGAGGGAAGAAGCGTTTGGTATGAGAACGTGGACTGGCGTGGTGGCATATGGTTTTGGCTTGGACTTACGATTTCAGGTCGGCGCCCGCACAAAACGCGCGACCTTGGCCGGTGATGATGACAACCCTTGGCGCCACAGATGAGTGACAGGTGAAACAGCGTCGAGTCTGGACGCACCAGAGACTCGGCTCCTCGTCGAACCAATGCAAGATTGCCGTTAGGTCTCTGTTGAGCTTGGGGGAGATTGCGTTGAGGTGCCTGGGGCGGTTCAGAGTCAAGAGAAGGACATGGTCCTCGGGAAAGGAGACTTTGAGCTCGTCGGAATGGGAAGGGACCTCTGAAGACAGATCAGTCATGTTGAAAGTACGGTCGCTGGGACGCCAACTGACGGTGACCACCAGTGCGAAAGGTGCTGCGCGTCCTGTCCAAAATAGGAAAGCCAGTCACAGGCTCGGAACAAGGCAGAAGACGAAACGGCCAGAAATAACTGGGCTACGCACAAGGGAAGACAACCCCTCGAACGTCGGCCACGATATGATTGGGGTTACACGCACTGGAAACGATTACCCGGGACGAGAGTACCCTCGGGGTCACGCCGCGCCTCTCGAATGCGATGTCGCCTCGTGAAACGTCCGAGCGTCGCGTGTAAAGTGCCGCTTGCGTGCGCAAGGGCGCCGGGGAAGCCAGCCTTGCCCAAGTTTGGCGAGACGTGCAACTCCGTCTGGCACGACGCACCCACCCCGAGCTTCCTGCGATCCGACCTCGCGGACGCGTCCATGCGTGCCCGCGTGTGGTGGGTATGAGCCGACCAACGCTTGTCACATTACGCCACGTCGGATTATCTCTGTACATATCGGGATCGGAGGTCGGACGATCAGCACCTGGTTTACGATTCTGGCAATATCTCCTGGTTTCCTTGCCGAACGCGCCAACGCGGTGACGTCCGCGATGGGCGGTTGACGTATCCGGATTCCCCAGGCAGTGAAATGTGCATCAGAGTCCGAGATGAATGGGTATCATGGGACGTCGGTCTCTTTACTGTAACTTGTCTTGATGTTATTGAGTGGGTGGTGATGCACTGCCTATGAAGTCATCGGTCCGAGGATGAATGGATGATGATGTTGGCAAGGTGGGGGTGATATACAATGCAGGCCCTCTCGGCATGTGTGTGCGAGTCTATGGTGATATGGTACGACCGCCCCTCCGCTCCGACAAACCTGCATGCCAACACAATTAAACCCCGCAGCGCTCCACACAAAAACGACACCGCCACGACAACAACAAAAGTGACGAACTGGTGCACGGTAATCGTACAAACTGCGGACTGTCCATGGTTGAGGCCCAGAGGACCCCTCGACTAGCGTGCACATATGCACGTGGTGTATGCGTATGGTGATACAGTGCGAGACAACAAATGCGATCGATAAATTGAATGGCGTGGACAAAAGGACATCTACGACGACGATGGGCGTCAGCGTGTGGTGGGCACAGACGGCAGGGGAGACTCACGAGCAGTGGGGGAATAAATAGCGTGACATGGTGATGATGAAATGCTCAGCGGAAGGGGCAGCTGGGGGAGTGGGCGCCGCGCCAGCCGCAGTGGCAGCACTGGGGTGCGTTTGCATTGACCAAGGTGGTCGAGTCATCCTGGCCGTGGCGCATCGCGACGGGGATGGAGGAGGCACAGCAAGTAGCGGTAGAATGCATGTGTGGGACGGTGGCTGGGTGAGGAGAAGGGGAGAAGGAGAGGACGCTTTTATGTGATTCCAAAGAGGCAGCTGGCCGGGGGAGAAGTTCCGTTATCGGACTGTGGACAGAAAGCCATGAAAATTCCGACGGGGAGGAAAAAGGACAGGATGCGTGTTGTGGCGTCAGTGATGGCGGGCGAACAGGCACCTGACCCAAAAGTGATGTATACCATAAAAGGAAAGAGGGGAGAAGTGGACCCTTGGCGGTCACATCGCTCGAAGCCTGCATCAGGTCGATTCTGGGCGCTATTTCCAGTCGCAACCCACGATAGCCTTTCGAGGTCACATCTGCCCACATCTGCGGCACCATCCCTGCCCTCGGCTCGCTCTTGTCCTTTTCGTCCAGATAACGTACGGCACCAGATACATCTAACTCGAACGGGAAATGTTGCCTGTCAACTGACACGGCGCGCTCTCTCTCAGCGGATCGGCACGCTGGGCTGTGCTGAACTCAGATTCACTGCTGATTCAGCCCAAATCCACGGATCCCCCTCCTTCACACACGCCCCCCCTCCACCACCCTCTAAACGTGTTCGGCACCACCCACTCTTCTCCATTGTCCGCAGCGGCACCGCGTCCAAATCGTTTACGTCTCCTGTATCTAGTCACCGCTACGTGAAAAAAAAAAAAAAAGAAAAGAAAAGAGACAGAGACAATGCAATGCCCTCGTGACACCCACACACGCGCAATATACCCCGAACCTCTGCCTTTCGTCATTATTATTGCTTACGCTTTTCCCGGCCATCAGACGGATGAGATTCACGTATGCCCGAGACGTGCGTGCGGTCAGAAACAATGTCCAGGAACACAGCACCCCGCCAAGCGACCTGTCCAACGCAATCCGCCATCTATCCATCGCCCTGTGCAAACATCGCCCAAAAAAAAAAAAATACAGTTTGAATCTTGAAGCCACCCTGTCAAAGCCAAACTGCGAACGAACGCCCCGGCGTCCCACACCAAAAAAGAACAGAGTGGAAAAAATGGCAGGCCCCATCACCGCCATCGCCATGTTGCGCCCTTGGCACCGCACTTTGAAGCCACCTCTGATCCCAACTGTTCGTTCGCTCGAGCGGACGCGACCCCGGCTATGTCCTGTCCCCGGTCCTCATGAGACGCGAGGCGGTGCTCGCCCGGGGTCGTCACGTACGCTCTCCTGTTTAGACACCCCTCTTCTGCGAGATCGACCACTTGCTCAGTTGATCCAATGACCCCTACGACTTCGCCCGTCGACGACCCCCTCCCTCCCTCTCCACCCGTCCCCCTGGCTCACGCCATCCACTTAAAGAACGTTGGGCCAGCCGAAGGGCCCCCATGTGAGCGCACGCTTGGCGACGGACGAAACTTGTAAGAAGAGAATTAGGAAAACCTGGCTCAGATCTCGTGCCTAAATCTCGCGCTCTCTCCTGCGAGAACCACGTCTTGCGCGGCAATCACGCCCATGCACATTTAGATCGACGTAGCTGAACTGGGTTCATAACGAGGCCCCCGACCGAAGCACGGATGTGACACACACCACGGCTATTATCGCACCAGGAGATCGGAATGGGCCCATCTTCCTTTTGATTATGTGGCTGGCGAGAAAGTAAAAAAACAAGGTTCCGAGTCGGTCGGGGTGCCTGCGCTTCTCTCATGCACGATGTAGGTCATGCTATGGCCGTAATGCGTTTAAATCGTCCTTCCCATCCCCTTGCTTCATTAATCCTGAATAATCGTCCTTGTGTCACAGCGCGCCGAAAAGGAAAAACTACGCCTACCTAGCCCATCACCGAGCCATCATCGGGGCGAGACATGATGTAAAACTACATGCGGTAGGGTTATAGATACGAGACCAAGAAATATTCACAATCCGGCGTCATACCCGTGGCCAGGTCACATCGTATCGCCTCGCATCACGCCATGCTCAATTCACCATGTCCCCCACCCTCCACCATCAATCTCACACCGCCGTCCCCTTCCTCTTCGGCATGTCAGCATACCATTCCGGTATCTCGTTTGCCTTGGGTATCGCCTTCCGACGCAGCTCCTTGATCGCCCTTTCTTCCTCCTCCGCCTCGCGTCGCCGTTGCTCCTCTTTCAGCTTCTGCATCTCCTCTTCCTTGCATTTCACCAGCTCATCAAACTTTTCTCTCTCCTTGGCACGTTGTTCCGTGCAGAAGAAGAACGGGACAACGGGCACACTCGGAACGACACCCTCCCTGTGAATTGTGAATGCGGACTGGTGCGGTGCCCAGCGTGCCTTGACATCAGGCACAGCATGGTGTGGATCCGTCTTCCCGGGCTCGCTCACCGCCAGCCTCTCTTCTGCCTTGCGCGCTTCCAGCCTCGCGTCCACCCGGAACGTAAATCCAACCGGCTTCGTCAGCTGTGCCACGGACAACGTGGCACCCTGTCACATTCAGTAGTGAAAAACAAGGTACAGCGTGGCCAGAGGCAAAAGGCACGTCAAACAATCCATCATAATAACATACAGTCAGCGCACTTAGCGTGATTATTCCGTTAATGGAGCTCACGTACTGCCTTCTTCTCAATCAAGGGTAAATCACTGGCCGAGGTCGGTCCAGAGCGTTGACGCATACGAGACGATTCTATCGCGTTCTCTCGTCTTGCCCCCTTATCGCCCCGAAAGTGAGAGCTTGCCGAAAACCTACTCAGGGTTGACTCGGACCGAGTGCTCGCGGTCTTGGATGGCCCTTCATTGCATTTATCTCTATTCTTGTTAATTCTTTCATGTACTTGACGTGATCTTGACAAGTATGGATAACTCGATCCTTTGCATCCAGAGGACGTGAGCTTGGGTCTGTACTTGGTGCGTGCGCTTGGCATGGTCGACTTGGCAGAGTTGGGGTATCGCATCCTGTTACAGGTTTCAGGATGTGTAACAGATTGCTCCTCATGCACATGGGTATCACGGGCTTCGTGGGCTTGGCCTTGGGAGACTACCTCATTCGATGATCTGCGCTCGCAATCGGCATCGACGGCCATCATTCTCCCTCTTTTGCGCCGGTGGTATTTTTGTGGTCGATCTACGTCCATGCTAGAGCGCTTCTTAGCCGGTCGTATGGGCGACATGGCACGCTGTCTGCCATCCTGTAGTGTTCCAATATTTGCGGGGGAACATGGCTCGGGGGAATTGGGTGGCAGTTTGAGCGGGGAAATTTCAGATAGCCTAAATGGCTCGCTGTGAGTGCTGGGGATATCATTAATAGACTGGGGTGGGAGCAACGGAGGTGTAACAGTGGCTGGCGACTGCGTCTCAGCACATGCGCCCGTCACTCCAACAGCATCGTCGGAAGCTTCTGTAGAAGAATTTTCCGGCGATGGTTTGTAAAGTCTAAACAGAAGGTCAGCAAGGTTTGCGCGACAATCACGTCAGCATCGAGAAGGTACAAAAAGAATGGAATACCGCATCATCAAGGCACAGCAATCAGTACCGATGACCAACTTGAAACGGAATCAGCAGACGTACCCAATTGAGGATATCAGTTTTTGACTGTATGACACGAGGCGTTCAGCCAGCCCACCGGTGCCAGGGTGCGTAATCTGGGTACTTTCGGACTTAGAGTCGGTATCGCCACTCACACAAGCGGGCGGAACTAGTCCTTCTTCGGCATCATTAGCTTGCGGTGGAGTGGATTTGGGAACTGCGGAAGTAGACACTGGATGTGCCTCCCGAACGCGGGGTGCTTTGGCCTTGGTCTTCTTCGACACGTGTGTTGTTGGAAATGCAGTACGGTTGGAGTTGCCTGCAGTCGCGACGATCTTTGATATACCTCATGAGTACGTAGATGAGATTACAATTGCTGACTCACATGCTTTGAGCCCGTCCTCGGATTTCGCTTCAACTTTGGCCGAGGTGCAGGTATGGCAGCATTCGCGTCAGCAAGGCAGTTATCACTGGTGGCGATATCTACATCTTGGTCGGTTGGTGGTTCGATGTCCTGCGGTTCATCTTTTTCCTCTGGAATTGGATGCAGGAGATCCTCGGAGGCGGGCGGGCCGTCAAGTGAGCTAGTCATCACTTTCGGGTCAACGTGTAACGAAGTGCTGCACTCGACAGAATCATGCTCTTCAGACGCCATCACATGGATTTGCACGTGCGACGGTGACTCATCGGCCTGACCAAGGGTCTCCACTTCTGCGCGCAGCTGCTGAAACCGCTCCGAGGACACCAACGGACTCTCCAGCTGCCGGTGTATAGACTTGGGGCGCGGTGTCTTTCTTGGTTTGTCAGGACTGCGATGTCCGAGGGTGAGTGGATGTCGGATGACAGATGGCTTAGCTGATGAGGACGGCAGTCGCGTAGGCGTAGGTGATCGAGAGCAGTGTGGTGGACGTGGCGTCCCTTGGACCCTTTGGACCCTTGGTGTAAGTTCACCGAGGGATAGAGGTGGTCCGCGGGGATGTCTGAGCGTTACGGGCGCGAAGCTCCCGTCGTCGTCGACGGCATTGCACAGCACGTCGAACCCGTCGGTGTGGTCGGCGAGGAGCAAGTCCGCGGAGGTGTTGCTGGACGGGATTTGGAAGGAAACGCTCGCGTCTGAGAGGTCAGGTAAATGGTCGAGGGTAATGTCGGTGATCATGTCCTGATCCATTTCAGCCCGCCGTCGTCGTGGTCGCATATGTTCGACTTGGTCCGCCGTGGGAACTGCTCCGACGCGTCCCACTCACGTGATCATTGCTACCTCCAATTATGCCAAATACGTTCGTCTGTTAGAACCCTGATTTGAAGTTGTTGCACATTTCCCACTCGAGACAGTCGATATTCATGGTATCATAGCATGCGAAGGGTGAGTGTCCCATCGTGGAGTTGCAATCCAACATGTCATCATGTCTACTTATGTGATCGGTCTGCTATCTAAACTGCGCTCAATAGCCGTCCTCACAGAGCGTTGCCCTCTCGCAGACATCCTCTGCCTTGTTGCATCCTGATGACCCCTGTGCTGGCATTGCTAACGACACAGGAGGTCCTCTCATTCGAAATTCCACACGCGCTCCTAGGAGGGACAGTGCCTTTATCAAACAAGCTCAACGTTTCGCTCACGGTACTATACGTGTCAATGCTTCAGACTGTATCATATCCGCAACTTAATTCAGTTTTTCCAACGCGGTACATTGCACATGGGTCCTTTGAGGTAATCCTGATAACACGTTCATTTGACGTTCGACGCTTTGACAGTTTTTCCCGCTCCACGTTTATTCATCCTTAACCTTCGTTGACGTCGTGAATCCCCTCAATGTCAAAGGGTGTTTCCTTATCGCTATTCATTGCATCTCTGAGCCACAGACTCGGTATCGCCGCAAAACACTGATGATCAGCGACGGGGCCAATAAAGGCACTTTCTGGCCGTCTGACCCAACGAATGCCCCCTTATCCTTGACTTTCAGGACCTCACTTTGGTCCTCCCACACTTTCTGATGCACCACCACCCCCTTCTCACCACGTCCTTTCTCGAGCATCCCATGCGTCGGCAGCTATCCTTCTTACCTCCGATCATATGTCTTTCCCCACCTTTCCCCGCTTCTCCCCACACTCTGCACACACGCCTGCCGTCCATGCTGACACCAGGTACGTGCGACTGCACACTCCGCCGACTGGACTATACACATTCATGCATCGTGTCCTTCTCCTTTGATCAACCCGCGTCTTCCTC
Source organism: Xerocomus cyaneibrunnescens (assembly GCA_038088975.1). Lineage (NCBI taxonomy): Eukaryota > Fungi > Basidiomycota > Agaricomycetes > Boletales > Boletaceae > Xerocomus > Xerocomus cyaneibrunnescens. Next base: position 16,264 of record JBBPJY010000236.1, read on the forward strand.
CCACAACACTTCTATTAAATACCATAATCGTACGACATCGCCGTTATGTGCTTCATGACACAATTCTATCTAGACGGGGGCCTTGGACCTTGTGGAAGCTCCGAACCGTCTTCCATCCACATCCATCGATAAGCATGACGTGACACAAGCACATTATATCGGTGACACAACCATCCACCTATCATGAATCACTTACACCCTCGCAAGCATTCATATCCAGCCTCTCCGGGACAACGTCGAACCTCTCACGGTCAAAACGTGTTCGAACACGATTTCAAAAGAGAAGCGTCGACGCGATAGCACGATAGGACCACGGCCACTGACTCCCGTTGAATCTCTCTTCTTCCGCCGCCTTCTTTCTCCGACTCAGTCGTCACATCCCGTGTTTCGGATTTTCCCGCCCTGAATTGGACCCGTAGTGTATTCATTTCTGGCATTAATTGCTTCTCCCTCCTAAACACTTGTGCGCTTCTCATTCTCCCTCCAAATTTACTCATATTTGTGCCATCCAGGCACCGAGATGTGACTCGACTTCTTGAGCGTTTTCCCAAGTGTGCAGACACACTGCGTGGGCGTGTGTATGTGACCTTGGGGTACCCTATGTACCCACGCTTTATGCAGGTCTGATACTTTTTACCGTCTACCCTCTTTTACGCTTTGACTGTGTTCCGAATAATCCGTGGTCATTCCATACCATGTTCGAAACGTCGACACGTCAACGAATCTATTTCTGTTTACCTGAGAACGCCCAAAGCGACCGCTAAAAACGTGGTTCGCATTCATCAATTGAGTTCAATGCATTTTTGGACGTGTCCGCGTTCCGACGCGGTCAAGCGTCCGAAGCGCCATGCGTACCCTCTTCCATTTTTTTCACGGATCGATGTCACTGAATGGAATTGTAAAGGACTTCGTGTTCGTCCGGAAGCAAACGAACGAGTCCCCGTTTCACCGCTAGCCCGACCCTGAGAGTTTTCTGCACTTTCTTTTGCTTTCAGGGTTAACCCCTGTCGACGCGTACGGGTGAACTTTCGAAGCGCTCGGGAGGGGATCGGGGCGATCACGTCAGCACTGCCCTTTCTGTTCCACGGCACTCGATCGCTCCACTTGAGCCATTGCTCCACTCACCCATGTCATTCGCGGGCCCGCATCGGATTGAAGCACACGCAGAATGAAAACGTGTCGGCATCCAGTCGATCGTGACGCTCCGTTTGGCCTGTTCTCATCACGCGTCGCACGCGTCCATCGCCGCTGAGCGTGCTTCTGTTCCCCCGGCGGGTCGTTCACGCCGCGGCCGTACGCGCCGTGTATGACGCGCGGTCGGCGGAGGCACCCGGCCGGAGCCAACGACAATGTGGGGGGTTCGATGCCCGTCCGCCGATCGTGTCATCGAGCTTCTTTGGGTTCACAGCCCATGATGCCATCGTTCGCGCTCATAATAGTCTCATTCTCGCGTCTTCGCTTCGGCATCGTTAGTCCCCGCCGAAATTGAGGGCGTGCGGTGGGCCCATGATGCGGCCATGGCCTGGATCGTGGCACCGTTGCACGGCTCGCAAAGGAATGGTCACGGTCGTGATCATGTCCAGGGCCCAAGGGCAAAGGTCGTGTCACTGGCCCAATTCCGGTGCTGTGCACTGCGGAACTTTTGTGCTTGAGAAGCGGTATCTGATTTGGATTCGGGTCCCGAGAAAAAGGGAGCTGAGGGGGGGACTGCGATTTCGGTGTAAGGCCGCAAGTCTAAAGCCGAAAAGTCCGAAGCTATGTCGCTGTCGCCCAGGACTCGCATGAGTGGGAACGTACGCGGTTCAGGCGCTTGATAACGATGACACGACGTGTCAGCTCACATCCTACATACGTAGCTGCCCTACGCTCTGTCCATATCGGACGCGTGACTCACCTGTCAGACACTTGATTATAGTTTTGGGGTATGGAAGCAGTGTACCATACATGTGAGATGAATCGATGGTGGCGACGCAGTCTCGAAAAAGGGTGCCATCTCATCGATGTGGATTCATTTCACTGGGCCATGCGATTCGTCCTTGTTCGCGCTAACCTTGTTCGTAGAAGCTCATTCAAAGGGCCACCTGATGGCATGCCCACCTGATGGTCCCTTGATGTGGATAACAGCGAGACACCGTCTGTCTGGCGCTCAGACATGTCCTCATCTTCTCGTACACATGCCCGCTTCTGAAAAATCAAATACAAAGAGCTTCTCGCGATGCATGTGGTTAGGGAATGCCAACACGGCTAGCGAGTACAGGAAAAAACTTGACAGACAAGCAGAAATAAACATCGGCACAAGGTTGAAACGAAAACACTGTCCTAAACCATCCCCTCTCCCAATCCCATCCTTCCATATCCTCGCATAGTTGATCACGAACGTGCGTGGGGTGTGATGTGGGGAAGAAGTCATCAGACCAAGTCACGGTCACATGCGTTCCAAGGGATGCCTGTCTGCTTCACTGACAAATACCCGAATGTTCCTCAGGGACTGCCGTTCCTGTTCTGTCAACATGACGGATGAAGTAGGTCCTGATGGACCGTGTGGTACCAACGACGTTGGTGGGACCGCCTGGGAGGAAAAGTCGGATTCATTTGCAAATTCCGCGAGCGTCGAACTCAGTTTGGACGCGAGGATGGGGAGATAACCGCGTTCGGTATTCGTGTGGCCACCTAGGGTCACCACCGGCAATTGGCGCAGCAGCATAGTAGCCGGTACCGTGAGGGACAACGTCAGCGGGTGTCTCGACGCCACAAAATCAAGAGAGGGTAAGTGGTGAAGAAAAGGAAGAACGGTATTCCGAAGGCCAGGAAAGAGGAGGCAACTCACAAAGGACAACGTATCTCCCTGCTGCGACCGCTGCCAAAACTTCATGCTACAAGGCAGATCGGATCAGTACAGATAAGTTTTGCGTGATAATATCGTCAATATGACGTGTCAAGGTGGTCACAA
>JBBPJY010000238.1:2708-20879 GCA_038088975.1 Xerocomus cyaneibrunnescens
TGACACAACCGGTGAGAGTTACCGATGTTCGGCATGTTTCTCGAACTAGTTGACTGTGCATCGCCTACACACAACCATACTTGACCACTAGGGCTTGGACCATTTCCAACGCGTCCCCAGTTACCTCCTCCGCTGAATCCCCGACCCGGTCGTCCCATTGTTCCCCGATCGAAACCATCAGGTTCGACACCGCAGTCGCGTTGTACGACATCCCATTCCGCTTGGTCCTCGCCAGGTACCCCACGAACGCCTCCCAACGCAGCGCATAGTAGCTACCCACGAGCCCGCCCCACTGCTTCGACGCATAATCATTAATCTCCCCTGTCGGCCCCCAGAGCGTGATCTGGTTCCTGGCAGTGTACTCAAGATAGGCTGCGTATGTCGCATTGCCGTGCGACCACCCTCGCGCAGCGTCGAGCCAGTTTGAGAGGCGGAAATACCGATTCAAGAGCAGGAGACCGTCGAGATCGTGTAGGAGCTCCAAGAGAGGTTGTCCAGCTGTCTCCACTGCAGCTGCATCCGTGGTTGACGCGTTGAAGACGCTGATGAGGGTGTCATACAGGTCAATGAACCTATTGGCGAGCAGTTGACGGGTTACGTCCACGAGGTCGTACTGGAACTCAGGAACCATGGATAGTCGCTCGGATGCATGGCCTGCATTGATCAACATCTGTAGGGCAGGGACGATAGTGGTGTTGGTATCGTAGAAGACGAGAGTAGGATGGTGTCCGGTGCGGTTCACGAGGCCGCTCAACGCGGGTGCAAGTTCGAGGATGCTCTTAACGGTCGCTTGGGCTGATGGGTCTTGATTGCTATACACAGTCGAGGCGAGGAGTTGCCAAGCATTCACAGCGGCTGGCGGGAGATTACCAACGTTGTATCGCCTCGAGACCCACGACGTGACATAGGAGGTTCGGTTGATCGGCATTGGCGACCAAGCCTGGTCGAGGAGAACGTCATACACGATCTCGTTTCCTTCCAAACCTTCCGGCGTCAAACCCATACCAATCATAGAACTCCCAGGGGAGGCAAGCGCATCCAATGGCGCCACCGTGATGTTGGCAAAATTGCCCTCGAGGCCCATGTTTCCTCCATAGTCGTGGAGTTGGCACCAAACCCACTCTTTCCCGTAATAGCCATCTAGCCGCTGCCACTGAGGCTGAGCCTCGCTGTAGAGGTCCAGGATGATCATACTGTCGTTTCCTGGCACACCTCCCAGATACGCCCGAACGAGTTCTGGTGTCCAGAACGTCTCAGAGCTAAAGAACATCCAACCTTGCATCATCCAGATCGCTTCTGGGTCAGCGGCGCGCAAACTGGCGAAGGTGTTCGATGCGATCTTCTGGAGGTAGGATGAGTTCCCACTGTATGGGTTGTTCTCGTTGTATTGGTCGAGCGTGTAGATATGCGATACGTTGCCATATGCAGCGGTCTGCTTGTCGATGAACGACTTTTGCAGGGTCAGAAAGAAGGGGTCGAAGGGTTCAAGGAAGGAGACGTTGGTATAAGCACTTGGGAACCCATCCCACTGACCGCCTCTGACAACGGATGCGTTCGGGTACAACGTAGAAAATGCTGATGGGATGAATCCAGTAAAGGAAGGCATCACGGGGGTCATTCCAAGCTCAACCATGCGTGGGATGAGCCACTGCTGGAGGGTATGCTGATCGTTGACCCATTGCATCGGAAGCTCGCCGCCCCAACTACCCTGGATGTTACCGAAGCGGTTCCACGCCTGGAAGGGTGGACCGGACAAGAATTCGTATATATCCGAATTGTTCAGCCCCGCTTCGCGGAACACTTGGATGAGGGTGTATTCGTAACCGACCCATGCGAGCGGAAGGTTGATGCCGCGGAGTGCCATCCAGTCGAGGAGGAGAGCCCACTCATCGAAGGAGTAGAATGCGGTCGTGTAGCTGAACGTGACCGTGTTGAAGAAGTAACGGTATTTGACGAGGGAACTGTGTGTCACGGGCGTCCCGATGGAGGGCAGCTCTTTGGGAAGGTCGTCGAGCCTAGAGCCCGTCCACCAAATGTCGACCCCACCGTAGTCGGTGAGATAGCTTGTTTTAGGTGTCGCTTTAACGCTTCGGAAGAACAGAAGGAAAGGTGATCGACCTACGTGTACAGTCCGCGAGCGCATGCGCTGATTGACGTGCACTGGATGTCGATTTGCGCGTTTCCTTGGCCATGCACGTCTGCATCGCTCAAGGTAAACGTATCCAGCACGCTGTCATTGGGCGTCAAGACAAAACTGAAGGACTTGCTGTGGGATGGAATGCGTCTCTGAACGAGCGCGTAGAGGCCATCCGCACCTCCAGTCTGTGTCGTCCCCGTCGCTGAGGCCAGTGCTGTAGCACTCAAGGCGACGAAAACCACGAGCCCGGTAGTGAGAATCCTCATTGCCCCGGAAGAGAACAAGTCAAAGGGTGGGATTCTTTCCTAAGTGGTGTCGAACTCTTGAGGATCCTGTGATATTTCTCATTGATGATCAGGTCGACGGTTGGTCCTGATCAAAGTCCATATCCTTCCGTTTCCAGTAGAGTAGGTCGGATGTATCATATGGTCGATCTTGGTTCAGATGCGGTTGTCTGTGCCCGCATCACTGCTGGACATGAGCTAAACATGAGTACTCGGGCACGTTCTCACTACTATACGCAAACAAATCACTGCAACTTGAGCCTCCTTGATACGGTAAGGCTACCAACTACATACGTAACACGTATGTAGGTTAACAATAACGTAAATCTCATAGATATAGGTATCATAGAGCAGACATCATGCGCCGTAGAAACTTGAGGCCATGACACCCTCGAGCAGTATCATATCACATCTATGGTGCAGGAATCAGCCAAGCATGCAATACCGAACTACCGCCCGTCGGCCGCGAAATAAGCGGTGCGATTCGTCGGGAACCACAACCGCCTCCAGTTCGCCAGAGAACGTCTTGACGAGTGGAACGGCGGATGAGCGTGTAGGAGAGCTCGGCGCCATGGACACGTCCACACGGGATGGGCCCTCGCCTATGTTCTTGTCTTTGTCCACGCTCGCTTCCGAGTCTGGTGTAGACGATGGACTAGGACCGACGGCGGTTGTCAGAGGACGGAGCTGCGCAATCAGCTCGAGCTCGCATGTAAACCGCATGATCAAACCGCCCTTGTCAATCGCGAATGCCTCCCCTGCGCTAGAGTCGAGCCCTAGTCACCCACGCTGCTCGTGTACGACGGAAAACAATAATGGCTCACCGAAACGTCGTACGCAGCGCACGCTCCAGCTCCAACACAATGCTCGACACCTCCTGGCGCATTGCCTCCGACGCAGCCGGATCGTCGGGAGACTGCAGGTCATCACGGCCGAGGCTGGCTCGTTCGTGCTCGCGCTTCCCGCAGTCGCCCCTCTGGCCCGTGACGACCGAGTACTCGCCCATGAAAACGAAGATCATCGGAACATGTGTGGTTAGTTTCCGCGATGTACCCTCTCTCTGACCACGCGTCTCACTCTCGTGCAGCTTCGCACGCAAGTACATAATCTGACCTTCTACGAACCCCTTGAGCTGGGCGTCAAACGACGACAGCAGCTCCCCTTGGTTCTGGTATGCCGGAAAGCGGGGCAGGACCTCGGGTGGGCACAACGCCTGGTGGGTCTCAGTGAGCGCGTCACGCTTTCTGCGAGCCTCGCGTCGGGCATTGGCGCGACATCCGGCGCATGTCTTCCACCGATAGACCTCCGGGAGTGGAATTCGGCGTGGACAGTGCCTCGCAGAGCACGGCCGAGACGTCTCGGGAGTCAAGGTCGTGTCCGGTTCACGTATGTCTGGACTAAGAGAGCGCCATCGACGACAGGGCATATCGGGAAGTTGCAACATCTCTGATGAGTCGGTCTGTGAGATGAGCGTAACCCCGTGGACAGTGCACTCACCCATACCCGAAGTGCTTCGCCGTTTGTTCTCGAGTCGAATTCTCTGGTACATTCGTTGAGTTCTCCGGCACGGGTCACACGTCTTCCATCGATGATCCTTTGGGAGAGCGATATTGCATCTCTTGTTGCCGCACTTTCGAAGTAAACGATCTGGAGGGAGTCGATGAAAGAGCAACGGAATGCGGATTGTGAGACGCGTGGTATCCCCATGTGGTTTGGCAGGCCTGAGATCAGAATCCGAATCTGACACCCCTTCCGACTCAGAATCCGATGAAGAGAGCTCGGTGAGATCACTGTCCCAACCGGTTATGGGTCTGACACCATGATTGCTCGTCGGTCCGTTATTACTGCTCTTGATAGTGGTGGACGATCGTTGGAGGTCGTTTTCACCCTCAAAATCGGATATGTCGTCGAGCATGGTAGTCACCTCCTCCATGGAAGCGTCCGTCATCGGTGGACTGGTAGTATTGGGGAGCTGCGAAGGGTAAGAGGTGTCCATGAAGGCCAATTTGCGTCGCTTCCAAACGTCGATGCTACACTTAACGCAGCGTTCCATGCAAGTTTGTGTCGGCAACAATTGGTTGCATCCTGGCATGCGGCATCGGCGCTTTATACACTTCGTTAGCCATCTTCAATGCTGCCCGAAATGACGTCTTCACTGACTGGTGGGCTTTTATCCACGTGGGCGGTGAAATCTTGCAGGATAGGAATAGTCTGCAGACCGTGTCTGAATAGTTGACGCAATGCGGTGGACAGAGCAAATTTGGTTTGCGATTCTGAAAATGATGCCTGGGCAGCTTCCGCAGGATCCTAATATGAACGAGGTTCAGAATCGAAACTTCCATTTCTCGAGGGAGCATATCACGAACCTCTGGATACACGAGCTCAAGCTCAGCATCCTCATCATCTATGGGTTTGGATGCCTCGCTCTTTGACTCTGAGATGGTAGAGGCACACTGTGCTGCAAAAGCGAAATCCTTTGGCGGGCTTGAGCACGCAAGCAGATAAGGACAATCAAAGGCGTACATCTGGATACACTAGATCAATTTCCAGCTCGTCTTCGCCATTCTCTGTTTCCGTCGCAAGCGTGGCAACTCTCTGCAACGACTGTATCGTGACTACGCTGTGAGCCCCCTCAGACACGATCCTGACGTCCAACGACGACTTACATCACAAACGAGATTGGGCGACGTCGGGGGATGTAAAAACGCACGCTCCATCGCACGTCTTTGTATACACTTGGGAACGGCCACGAGTGGTGGACGAACGAACCCGCCGCCACCACACACCTCGCACATATCCCTCAGCACGTTCCTGGACAGCCGCGCACCGCACCCGAGGCGCATACACTTCCGCGGCGCATCTCCGCGGTCCGCGTGCGAACTCGTGTCGGCGTCCACCTCTCCGCCTGTTGGGTCTGGGCCCACGCTCGGCAGAGGCAACGGTGACGTCGGAGAGGGGGACACAGTGGGGAGCTGAGGATAAGCGTACGCAGTGGTCAAGGCGACAGGGCGCGTCCGTGCTGACTTTGCGATGGGCGTCACGACAGGGTACGGGTTCGCGCGCTGGGGCTTTGGTTTGAGGGTGGCGTGGCGGGCCTGGCATGGCGGACAGAGGATATGCGCGGTGTGGGAGCGGGAGGGGACGCTGAATGGGACGCGACAGGCGGCGCAGCGGGCCAGCGACGCCCCGCTCGACGAGGACGTACTCCCCTCGCCAACGCACGACAAGCAAATGTTCCATACGTTCCCCAGCTCGGTTGGACGACCACATCGAGTGCACTCACCAGCAGCAATTTCGAGTAGCGACTGCGATGGCACGATCACGGGCGGTGCTGGCACCGGGGAAACCATCTCGGTCGTCGTGCTAGTCAACGAGCGCGCAGCGTGCATGTATTGAAAAGAAAAAAAGGGATCAGGGATGCCAACACACGTATGTTAGATCAGGGGCCAGAAAATTTTTCGGGTCAATACATGTCAAGCTGCATCCTAGTCCCCAGCACCCTCCCGCTTCGACTTGTCGTAGCACTCCAGCGTCACACTTGCAAGGAATCCCGGTATGCATTGCTCCTCTTCCACCCAGTAGTGCATCAGCTGTGGGAGATCCTGCGGCCCTCCCTCGCCCTGCGCAACTAACTGCATTCGCGCTCCGTCCCCATCCGTGCTCGTCTTGCTCAGCGGTTGAAAGACAAACGACGCGGAGAGATCGTATATCGACGTCACCCTCACTTGGCCATTCGGATAGAAGGCAAGCTTGAGTCCTAGGATTGACGCAATCGCTTCTCGGAACTCGGTACTCTTGGCCATAAACACCTAGAGGCGACACGTTTGAACGGCTCGGAATGATACGGACAGAACTGTATACCTGCTGGAGTCGGAGAAGCCGCTTTTCCTTTTGTTTCACGACTTCCTCTAGCCCCTCCTTCTCTTTGTGAAGCACTTCCCAGCTTTCACGTGGGACGAGTTCCTCTCCGCGCGACGTCCCTGTTTGCGTGTCAACCACACCACTGCTCTCCAACTCTCTTAATCGCTTGATAAGTGCTTCGTTCTCGCTCTTGAGACGGTCCATGATCGATTGTCGAAGGTCACTCCATTGTTGAGCTGGGTTGTCACGAAGACAGAGCACGCGCATGCCCGGGGGGACATGGTTCCCAGCACCAATCTTCCCCCGTAGTTCAAAGAGCGTCTGTTCCAATTCTTCAATCCTGTCTTCGTGTACTTTAGCCTTGCTTCGGGCTTCTTCGAGAGCTGAACGATAGGCAGGTCAGTATACACCGATTATGCAACTTGATAATTACCTTTGGTAGCTTCCTGGGCTGCATCTTTGTGGTGTTCCATCTGCTGCCTTAACTCTTTGCGGGAAAGCCTAGTGCCGCCCGCACGCTCCTCACCGTCTATAACATCGAGTGCCTTTTGTAGTTGGTCATTGACGACTTTGTACTCTGAGAGCGATTGTTCGAGGCGGTGTACGCGTTGCAAGAGACCACTGTCTAAAGTAGGTACCTCACGAGAAGCTTGGTCTTCAGCAGTGAAACTCGCCTGTAAAACGATCAAGAATCACACAGCAACTCGAGTGCTTACACGTACCACGAGTGCTTGCAAGAATCCGACTTCTCGTTCTGCAAGTTGAGCTCTTTGTTCACGTCGGACTACCTTGTCTTTCAGCAATTGTACCTCACCCCGTAATGTGTCCATCATTCCTTGAGCTTCTGAGAGGGATTCATTCATACGTGTGAGTTCGGCTTCACGACTCGTAAGGACGGCCACATTGGCACCATGCTCCTCCAGCAAGCGCGCGTGCGTCAGTCTGAGCTCAGAGAGGCTCTGGACGACTGATAGCGAAGGCTCGGATGGCGTGCCAACCTCATTGGATTTGTTGGCCCTGTATGCCATGGTATCGGTAGATAGTCATAGGAGAAACGCTCGACTCACCATTCCAGTCGTTCTCGCCTTGCCGCCTCCACTTGGGCCTCCAATGAAACAACCTTTTCTCTTAGTTCATCCACGACCAAGACTTTTCGTTCCAACGCCCGTTTCTCCTCGCGGAGAACCTCAAGATTCGCGTGCCTGTCCTTGTATCTGCCCAGTTCCGCATTTAACCTTGCATTCGTCGTTTCTAGTGACCGAAGATACGAGGCCTGACGATGAAGCTCGTCACGGATAACGCTCCAGTTCTCATCCTCATTGTGTCTTCTGAGCACGGGATCAGACACGACCTCTGCCTCATCCAATTTCTGTTGCAGAGCCTGGGCTGTGGCATTCCGCTCCTCTGCGATCGCTCTGTATTCTGCGAGTTCTTGCTCGAGTTCTGCGTTTCTCCGTGACAAGGTGGATGATTCAGCCTTGTGGGCTGCAAGGAGTTGTGTATGGGTTCGTTGCAGGGCAGAATACGACTCTTCGAGTTCGATATGATCATTTCTCAGGGTGGCGATGGCGTCACGGAAGGACTTCACATCCGCCTCTGCATTTTTCTAAGACACAGACACGAGGACGGAGCCAAGTAAACCGAAACGTGCGCATGCATAGCCCAACGCACACGCACCTTGTCCTCAGCGTACGCCTCGCGCTCTTTTTCCTTTTCCTCGCGCTCTGCTTTCTCTCGCTCGGACAAGAAACGCCGGTCACCCTCGAGCTGTTCGATGTACACTTCCTTTTGGCGCAGCTTGTTCTCGAGCTCGGCCTTGGCTGTCTGTGCAGAGAGGAGCTGGCGTTCCAGAGAGGTACGCGCCATATGAGATGAGAATGCCTGTGAACGTTGTTGGCGCTTCGCGGTCGAGTGTTGTGGATCTGCGCGGATGTTACGTTCTCGCGGCGCGGGGAAGACGAGGGATAGGGCTCACCGCGTTCCAGTTCAGCCATGAGCGAATCACGCTTGGTACGCGCCGATGGCAGCGACCCAGCAGTAAGGAGTGCCCTCGACGACGCCCTCGACGACGACGGCGCACCTCTGCTCATTGTCGCGCACGATGACCAGGCCGCTTGCGGACAAGAACCAATTCAGCGGGCCTCGAATTCCACCGTTGCCAAAACAGGAAGGCTCTGATACTGGCCAACTTTGACCTCCACTCGCAACGCCTTGTACAGCAACTCGAACTTGATCAAAAAGACCATCCATCCGTCCAGCACGACCATGGACGACGCCGACTATGAAAGCGACGACCAGCTTGTCAACGAGCCGTACGACGAACTTGAGTCAACGGGCAAGCGCGGATACCAGCTCACGAACGTCTTGCCGCTACCTAGGGCGACCACGTACTCGACTCAGGCGCTATATGGTGCGTCGGGTCCGCACGGGCGATACGTCGTTAGTCGTCGCTTACTCGCCGCACAGACCAGATTCACGCCGGAGATATTGATCTTGAACCCGAGTACCAGCGCGGTATGTCATGCCACCACATGTACCCGCTTCCGCTGCGTGACGATTTAGCTCTCTAGATGTTGTATGGCCGGAATCGAAGCAAATTGGACTTATTGACTCGATCCTTCGCAACTTTTATGTGCCACCTATCATTTTCGGTAGGCCTGTCCTTGGTCCCCATTTGCCGGTCTGACCGCGCCGGCCAGTTGCTCACCAACATGAGGACGGCTCAGAAATGAAGACATGCATCGACGGCAAACAGAGGTTGACTTCCTTGCATCGGTGCGTGGCCCTCTGTCTTGGTGCTTGGCCGCGCGCTTATTTAAGCGCAGGTTCATGGACGGTCTGGTTCGTCTCTTTCCTCTGTCTTTCCGTGCTCGTGTCTCACTCGTGTTCATTCATACAGATACCTCGTAAGTTACTTCTATCCCCTTGGTTCATGCTTCTCATGCCAGTCGTTCGTTCTAGATCGAGATGCGTAAGTCCGTCGATTCCATATGGAAATACAATTGCTGACGTGAATCGTATAGGTTCACTGGTGTGAAATACTGGTACAAAGATAATGCAACTACCCAGAGCGGGCGAGGCCAGCTATTGCCCGAGAGGTACCGACGGTTATTTGCAAACAAGCAGGTCGTTTGCATCGAATACCAAGATCTCCCTGACTCGGATGAGCGAGAGATCTTCCAGGTAAGCATTCATTTACAACCGTGATCATGTTCGGTACCGACCTATATCTCAGAGAGTGCAACTCGGAATGGCACTCACCCCCGCAGGTATATTTGGCCTTGTAGTGCTGCGCGTTGCTTAGCCTGTGCATTGCAGAAAAACTGCAGGTACTTAATACTCCAATGTCTGGCTTTGTGCGCAAGTTGCAATCAGAATACCTCAAACCGGGTAGCGCTCTCGATTCCGAAAGTTTCGACTGGGATCGTTCGCGTGGGGGTGATTTCCGTTGCATCACTCAAGCACTCTATGTTATTGCCAAATATCCCACTAGCATGTCGATAGGCGCTGTCGTCCAGCTGGAAAAATGGCTGCACGCGCCCACCACCAAGCCGTATGTGCGTGTCAGGGGGAAAAAGAAAACAGACCAAGGTGCAGACGAAGACCTTGCGAGCGACGACGCGTTCCTCGAACGGGTCCATGGTACCTTCCGCACGTTCTCGAACCTCGTCAGCGACCCCTCTCTCCAACCCCACTTCCTCAAACCTGAATGGCGCGTCTCACCGATTGAGTTTGTGATGATGTGTCTCTTGATCTCGGTCAATAAGGACACATTGACGTTACAAGAGTTGGCGGCGCGAGTGGGGGAAATGCGAGCCCGGGTGCGGCAGGAGCACATGGACATTCGAATGAACACTCGTGTGGCCAAGACCATGTTCGATTTCATCAAGGAATCCGCAGATGCGCCTATGCCCCAATCTCATGGCCTCAAACGAAAGCGTGAGGAGGAAGAGGTTGTACTTTCAGGAAGGAAAGAGAAGGAGCGAAAAGAGGATGAAAGTGGTCCGTCCCTGTCGCAGGCGTCGCCTGTGGTCCCACCGCCGCGGCCGGACCGACTATTGGGGTTGCGAGAGGCGAGAAAGACGATCATGATCGCGCCGCCGCGGGTGACACCTCCCAAGGTACCCGCCTCGCCTGCTGCATTGAGGTGACTCAGGGCACATGCACATATGTTTCGTCTCCCTGTCTCGGTCTGCTTTCTGATCCTCGAGCCGCGTGTATTTCATAGTGTAGGATTCTTTTCTCCCCCTCCCCCTGATTTTGCCTGCCTTTGTCTTTGGTTCATTGAGCCTTGCTGTTGAAAGACGAGGGTTGTTCGCCTTGCGAGTGCACTTGACTTGTCTAATACTTATTAAGTAGTAGCTATAGTGACTGACATTTAATGAGACCATGTACGGAGATAGATTCGGACTCTCACTAGTCCACGTAAAATGTTAAGCCAAATAAGGCACTTAATTCACACGCTGATCCGACCCGTTCTTCCGAGGGCAGCATTAGTGGAGCAAGTGACGGTTCAGACATACTACTGCCACTACTTCACCGCTTTACCCGGATTTGTAGCCCCTCGACTTGTCAGTTATCAGATGCGTACCTGTTTGATCGTTCGTATCATGATGAAGCGCGTCGCAGTTATGACAATTTAATTAACCGAGCTAGAACTCCGCTGGTAGTAGGAGCCAGAGCAGCCGTCGAATCACACCCCACATGATGCGAGTTGTGGTTGGGTGCAATTCCCATCCTATCACACATTTTAATTCACGTGCAAGTACTCGTATCTCTAATTCTCCGAGCTGAATAAGAAGGTTTACTCAGAATCACACAGGATGGCAGCCGAGCGGAGTCGCCAAGTCCTGGACTACTTCGCCCATTTTGCAACTGAGGTTGTACTCTATAAGTGTCTGAGCGAGATGAACAGTATGTCATTTTTTTCCGACATGATCACGGTGGCAAGCGGTGTAAGGTGGTATATCCTACCCTTTTCAACGGAAAATTGGTAGGACTTATGCAGCTGAGTTAGTATGCATGCTCCCCTAGCACTGCCGCGTATCGCATGGCGATAGGCTCGACAACTCCGTAAGAAACAGTCTCCAATGGCTCAGTTTCAGTCGTGTCGCTCTGCTGTCTCGAAACGACCTCGTGTCCAAGAAGCAGATTGCAGCCTATCAATCGTCTTCGTGCAATCTGTCCTTCCCAAGTGGCGGCGAGCACCTTAGGTTATTTCGATATGGATTCCCCTCCTATCTTATATGCACCGCATAGGTTCAGAAGAGATCCGTGCGGGGGGGCCTCATCTAAGCTCGCACTACCTTGTAATAAGATGGTCTTGCCGAGGCGTTTACTTCGCGTGTGGGAACATGGTCGTGTTAATACGCCACCACACCTCTCCGCAAAACGTTCCGCGTTTCAGCATAGTCGGCTCGCGTATGCCGCTATCGCATATCGATCTATACCGCCAGTACGAATCGGAGTCAGCTGCTCTTGCAGGAACATTCAAAGCCATGGGATTTGATTTTAACTGGGCTGTCGCTAGTTCCCCCTTCTTCCTATCTTTGTTGCAACATCCACTTTATTTTTCAGTGGAGAAAGCATGATGTGCTCCCCCAGCAGCCCCGACCTTGAAAAGACCGGTTTGAAGGAGGACGGTGCGTCGGCCTCATGTGCAGTCTGTAAATCCTGATGAATGACATTTGACAGATGTCCTTGCACACACTACCGATTTCGACGACCCTAACATCGACCAGGAAAATGCCATCGTTGGGGTACTAGGTGGGTGTGATCGTGAATTGAGACAGTGCACGAGCAATTGATTGTGTTGGCACTGGCAGAGGACGATTCACCGTATCCTGAGGTGCGATCGGCCGTGGCCAACACAGACGACCCGACCATCCCAGTCTCTAGTCTCCGTGTTTGGGTGTTGGGTATGTGTTGGCCTCCATCAAAGGAACTGGTACTAATCCTTTTCGGCCTAGGTCTCGCATTCACCATCTTGCTTGCTGGATTGAACCAGTTCTTCTCTTTCCGTTATCCCTCCGTCGGCGTGTCAGGTTTCGTTGCGGTGTTGGTCTCATTGCCGTTGGGTCGTGCGTGGGCCGCGGTGTGTTTTTCATGCCCATCCACGTTTTAGCGAGCACTGCCTGATTCGACGAGTGCCAATAGTGTGTCCCTAACTGGCACATATTGGGCATTTCTCTCAATCCGGGTCCGTTCACGATCAAGGAACATGTGCTCTTGACAATCATGTCTACCGTTGGTGCAGGTTGTACGTCTACGTCTGTCGATCCATTGCCTTGGCACGTTCTAACCACTTTTGTGTGTAGCGGCGTATGCGGTATGTTTGTGTTGTCGTTTACGATCGACACCTCGCGTTGATGTACTTTATTCGTCTAGACGGATATCGTTGCTGTGCAGCGGGTGTTCTACAACCAGACGTACAACTTTGGCTGTAAGTGATACTCGCTCTGTGCTGGGTTGCACGGCATACTTACTATCGCGATTTCATACGTACCGCATTGGTTGTGATTGTCCCATGATGACTCTTGTCCGTCTTTCGCTGGACTGGTCGTCCCATGACTCTATTAATTCCGTCCGCGCAAACGTGCAACTGATCATGGATCTCGATACGCTGTAGATCAATGGATGCTAGTGATGTCCACGCAGCTGCTTGGCTTTTCCATAGGAGGTATTTTGCGACGGTTCCTCGTCCAACCTCCCTCTATGAGTACGTATACTGCTTCTAGGACTAACATTTCACTCACGCGTGCCATTCATGCAGTCTGGCCTGCCAATCTTGTGGGTTGTGCGCTATTCAACACGCTTCATTCACAGTCCTATACTGGCATGGGTACTCGAGGAGGTATCTCACGTGAACGCTTCTTCCTGTATGTGTGGATAGCTGGCATGTGCTGGTATTTTATTCCCGGTTATCTGTTCCAAGCACTCTCCTACTTTTCCTGGGTGTGCTGGATCGCGCCAAAAAACGTCGTCGTGAACCAGTTGTTTGGATATGTTCATGGCTTGGGGATGAGTTTGATCACATTCGACTGGGCGCAGATTTCGTTTATCGGTGAGCACGTTGGCATTGGATGGGATCGACTTGCTGATGGGTATGTCAATTGAATTTAGGTAGTCCCCTTGCAACCCCTTGGTGGGCCCAGGCGAACATTACCGCTGGCTTCGTCTTCGTCATCTGTGTGTCTTGTTTTGTTCCTTCTTCGGGCGGTCGTTTAGGTGTCTACAGGGTTCCTCACTCCCATACTCTACTATACCAACACCTGGTATGGATCGTACTTGCCGTACGTATTTGTATCTTTATTCTCGACGCTGCAGTGCTGAAGTGAATCATCTACAGCATTTCGTCGCGTACGTCCTACGACAACACGGGGAATATGTACAACGTCAGCCAGATCATCAACGCTGACACATCGTTCAACATTACTGCATACAAGGAATACAGCCCGCTTTTCCTTTCGTACGTCGTGTCGCGCCCATCTCCAATGTGGATGCTCATGACGACGTTAGGACCACCTTTGCGATATCCTATGGATTGTCGTTCGCTTCCATCACTGCGACGCTGACACACTCGTTCCTCTATTTCCGCAAGCAGATCTGGGCACAGAGCAAGCGTTCGATGCGCGAGCAGCCCGACATCCATGCCCGTTTGATGGCCAAGTATGATCAGGTCCCCGAATGGTGGTACGCTATCATCTTTGGTGCGTTCGTATCCTGTCATAAGTCGTTGGATGCGTCCAACTAACTTGTGCGCTTCAGTGTCGATGTTCGTGTTCGGTATCATCTTGATTGAGGTCTGGCATACTGAGTTCCCTGTGTGGGCTCTCTGCCTTTGCTTGATGATTGGTGCGCCGGCTTAGGCCATTAAAAATGGGCGCTAAGGGTGCTGACCCTCCTCGACATAGCCTTCTTCTATGTTATCCCTATTGGAATGATCCAAGCTATTACCAATCAACAAGTTGGTCTCAAGTAAGTCTGTTGAAACCTTTCGCCGTCTGTCTTCTCACGATTCGTAGTGTGATCACAGAATTGATAGTTGGATACGCGCTTCCTGGCCGACCGATCGCCATGATGATGTTCAAGACGTGGGGATACATCACAATGTCTCAAGGTATGTGTTATTGACGGTGTCAATACCGGTGCATTTTGTCTGACATCGTTTAGCACTCGGGTTTGCTGCTGATTTCAAGCTTGGTCACTACATGAAGATTCCTCCTCGTCCGATGTTCTGGTGTACGTCCCATCTATTTCCTTAGTCTCTAGACTGGATTGGATTACTGACTCCCATAAAGCCCAGGTCGTCGCCACGATGGTGGCTGGGACGGTTCAACTTGGCGTACAAGCCTGGATGTTCACGAATATTCCAGACATTTGCAGTCCGACACAAAAGGATGGATTCATTTGCCCGGACACGGAAGTGTTCGGTACTGCGAGCATCGTCTGGGGTGTCATCGGCCCACAGAGAGTGTTTTCGTCTGGTGGGATCTATAACGGTATGCAGTTTGTTTTCGTAGTGAGCAGGGACGGAAGTCGAGCTGACACGAACGCGGGTAGCACTCACGTATTGGTTTCTCATTGGAGCGATTTGCCCGGCGCTTGCATACTTGATCCACCTCAAGTGGCCCAAGAGTTTCATTCGTTACGTTAAGTGGGTATCTTTTCCTTCCGCCGATCTGCTTTGCAGCTGACCCTCGACACGTGCCAGTTTCCCAGTCGTCTTCAGTGGTTTAAGAGCCATCCCTCCGGCAAGTGCGGTCAATTACGTCCCGTGGGCGATCGTTGGTTTCATCTTCAATTATCACATTCGGAGGAGACACTTTGCATGGTGGACCAAGTACAACTGTACGTGTTTGCCACCAGATGCAGGATGGCAGTTCGTGATATTGATTCCTGTGTGAAAGACATTTTGTCGGCCGCGCTGGACTCTGGCCTGGCGTTTTCGGTCATTCTCATCTTTTTCATCCTTCAGTACCCGAAGAACGGGTCGATCGGGTCGACCAACGTGCAAGGGTGGTGGGGGAATACTGTGTTTTCGAACACGGCGGACGGACAGGGGTTGCCCTACAAGCCATTGCCTTCGGGCGGCACGTTTGGGTGAGTTTTGGCTGTTCGGTCCATATTCATGGTGACTGAAGCGGTCGATGTAGGCCGTCGACGTGGTAGAATGGCTGGGGAGCGGGGACGGACTATTTCTAATTGCATGTACCATGGTCGGGGAATGTATTTATGAGAGAAATACTAAGTATTTATCATCATCTGCTGAGTCAAGCAACCTGGACTTCCCACAGCGGCGTCGACCTTGACCACGACGATGATGTCGTCGCCGATAACGTTGCTGACGCTGCCTTCGGAGCTGATTGAGGCCATTTTGATAAGTTCTTGCTCCCCTCGAACGGTCGCTTCCGTTGCACAGACATGTCGTACGTTGCACACGCTCGTCTACACTTCACCGGATACACACCTCTGGCGCGAGCTCTTCCTCACCACCTGGGACGACCCTCGCCCCGCCCTCGAGCACCGCGCACTTGTGGACCCCCGCATCCACCCCGCCAGCTGGGACTGGGGCATCGAATACCGCAGACGAGTGTCTGCAGACAGATGGCTTAAGGCATGGCGTCGCGACATCTGTCTCCCGGACGACGACAACACAGTCAAGGAAACGGACTCAGAGTGGCGCACCACCGCCCTATCCGCGCTCACCGCCGTGCTCGACACGCTCTTGACCTTCCGACCCTTTCCCGCCTCACCGCCGATCGCGCTGACGGTGCTCACGCCTGCCACAATCTCACCGTATCCTACTGGGAATATCGAGTCCGGGGTGGGGAATAGGAGGGAGCGCATGACAAACGCGCCGCCGTTGCCGCCGCTCCTTATTGTGCTTGCGAGCGGCATCACCGCATTCGAGGCCTCCCGGAGCGGCGTGCGCGTAGGACGGATGGTGTATGGCCCGCATTCGTCGCGTGTACTGGGCGACGTTGGTCCAGGCACAGGTCCGGCCAACCGGCCGGGGACTGCGAATGCAGAACGGGCGGCGGCGCCGATACCGACGCCGTCGCTCCCACCGCAGCTCGTGCGCACGCTTCTGGCTTCGCACGCAATCGGTGTGCGCGGCCTGCCAGCGTATCATCCGTTTTTGTCGAGCGCTGGGCATTGGGGGGGTGACCCACTTGGAGACGTGTTCTACCGGATCGTGTGTATCACCGGTTTCGTCGCCATACCACCGCCGCTCGCTTCCACTCCGACTTTGGCACATTCGCCCGCAAATGCAGTCGAGTCTGTATCCGACGATTCTGGAGGATCCGCGTCCGCGGACATGGAAGTGCTAAAGGACCAGCAGGACAACGCCGGCTCGGAAGACAACTCAGAGCTGGGGACGCATGGTGATGGAGAGCAACACGAGAAGGACCACCGCGAGCCGGACGAGCAGCCCATGCGTCAGAGTTCAAAGCCATTCCCTACTCCTTCACAGCAGCACGCAAACGCACGCGTTGTGGCGAGGAGGAGGGTGTATGACATGCAATACCTCCGCGGCGATCGGTTGTGGGGACCTTACCATATTGTGACCAGAGTGCCTCCAGAAGCACGCCCTGGATCGAGCAGACTAACTAACGGTGGGAAGGGTCAATCTCAGGAGGGGAGAGAGCACGCCAGCTGGAGAGGTGGTGCCCGTCGTATTGGCGCCCTTGCATGGGCTATGGGCGCGGATATCGAACTCGAGCAGCTTGACTCGAATTCCACGTCGGACGATAGTAAAGACGAAGATTGGCACGATCCAGCGGACCCTGGACAAGCGTACTCCGCTACCACAGCAGATGCTGATATCGACGTGGACGTAGAACCGGTAGAACCCGAACATCCACTCATCTCCCTTATTCTCGCCTCTACGAACACTACCGACGCTGCTGACATTGACCCTATCACCAATACGGCCTCGACGACCACGCGTCGCAGGACTCGCCGCTCCAACCCCCGTCTACCATCTAACTGCTCGGTATCCCCACGCGAGATCAAGTCTCACCATCTCAGACCCGATTATGTATACCTCGCAAGCGCGCGGATCGTTGTGGAAGCGAATCTAAGGGAACTTTTTGAAAACGAAATTGGCGATGACGTTGAGCGGACCATGTCTGAGGTCAGGCCTGGTGGGGTGGGTATGTTTTGGGAAGACGAGGATGCGATTTTACAAGCGGGCGCATGGTCTTCCGAACCAGGTACGCCGTGATCCCCGGGTGTCGGAACGATGTTTATGTCGAACCCACTTTTATAGTCTCTTCGTCCTACGTTTCGTCGTCACTTGCTACGGTACCAAGGACCGACTCCGCGACTAGCATCAATTCCAACACTTTTGAACTCGCGGACATACTCTCTCGGTTCAAAGACCTGGAGGTTGCGAGGCTAGGTAGTGCGTGCGGATATTGGGGCGGATGGATAGAACAACAGCAGTCTATGAAACGAAGCATTAACGTGGATGCGGACTTGTCTGCGTCGTCATCAGACAGCGATGTCGGAGTAAGGAAGTCGAGGGTTGTTGCAGAGCGCGCTCAGCTTGAAAACCCGATCAAAGATACTCCTGCTGCCGAGGGAAAGGGAAAGGAGAAAGAAAAGGACGAGTCTATCGTCGCTGGACCTAGCGCTGGACTCGGAGATTGGGAGATCGGCCCCGAGGGTGAAGCGTGCGAAGGGTGGGATTGGGCTGGCGTCACTGGAATTTGGAAGTGAGTAGTCCAGATGTGATTCTTTCACCGCGGTCTGTGTTACCAGGGATGTGGGCTCATCTCGTGCAAGGCATGCAACCCACCGTCTGCACTGATACTCATACCGCACATCACCCGGTCTTCACACCTTACCCGACATCCATACTATGTGCTGACTGACAATATC
>JBBPJY010000241.1:10491-25737 GCA_038088975.1 Xerocomus cyaneibrunnescens
AGATGGTAATAACACCATTTACCAACCTCCACCCATGCGCAACTTGTCTTACATTTTGGTAGAAAAAAAGTTTGACCAGATACTGAAATGGCTCGATGGATTGAACTGTGCTGAAAAACAAGACGTTACATTGTCGCTTCGGCAACCAGATACTTGCAAGTGGTTGTTTGACATGACCCAATACAAGATGTGGAGGGATGGTGAGAATGCATTCTTGTGGTTGCGAGGCAAAGGTAAGGCACCTCAAGCTCAACCGACATTCCCAACTGACGTGCACTGGCGATCATAGCTGGGGCGGGTAAATCCGTATTGGCGTATGTTCATATTCCGTGCAGTCTGTAAACGCTGACACCGCTCTCTAGGTCAACTGTCATCAACTCTCTGGAGGAGTCACGCAGAAATGGAGAGACCCTAGCCTTTTTCTATTGCGACTTCCGAAACGAACGATCCACACGTGCTGCGGAAGCGATGCGCTCAATTCTCTTTCAGCTGCTGCGCCAAATTCGCAGCAGTGGTATCAATGCTAGCAGCTGTCTCAATGACTTGATCAAGGCACAGGAAAGGAGTGGTGCAACATTGAACAATACCAAGTAGCTCGCTGGATTCTTATCTCGGGTAGCTGGGCTGCTGGATCAGAAGCCTCTGATTGTAGTTGATGCTCTTGATGAATGCAAGGACATCCGGGAACTTCTCCAGGCCCTCTTGGTAGTCAAGAGTTGTGTACGGCTATTCGTGACCAGTCGACCACTGCATACCATCATGGCCGACCTCTCCAATCTTCCATTTGTTTCAATGGATGACACAGTAAATGGGTTGACGGCAGATATTAAACTGCACGTTACCCGAGAACTGGATGCCCGTCAACGGTTAAGGAACCTCGACTCGGATTTCAAAATAGAGATCCGCTCTATCTTGTGTAAAAAGGCGGATGGCATGTACGGACCCTTTTTTCCATAGTGAAGTGTGGATACTGATTGCTTGGCTTTCCAAGGTTTCGCTGGGTGCAATGTTCCATTGACACGCTGAGCCGATGTGTAACCCGGAGAGAAGTCCGAAGCGCCCTTAACGACCTCCCGGAGGGACTTGATGATACTTACGAGAGAATTCTTCGTGCGATAGACATGAACGCCCGGGAAGGAGGACTAGCCCAACGAGCATTGGTCTGGCTCGTGGCAGCGCTGCGACCTCTATACTTGGACGAACTTATGGAGGGGCTTTCGATCAACCTTCACACGCGAGCACTGGATTTGGACCTTCGGCCGATGCATAACGGCGCACTGTTGGATGCGTGCGCAAGTCTGGTGACTTACACAGAAAGGACAGGTGTCATTATTCTATCTCATTTCAGTGTCAAGGTAAGGCTAGCGAGTTAGATGTCCCCAAATCACTGAGCATCATTATGCAGGAGTACCTGATTGGAGAATTCACCCGCTCTAAGCTACCGCGATATCATGTGAACTGGGAACTTGCGCACCTACATCTAGCGCGGTCATGCATATACTACATCTCTATATGCCTCAGTGACACTCAGATGCCTAGCCACTCCAGAAACATGCCTGCCCACGCCCCTCTCTTCTCTCCTGAACAGCAAGACCATCTACACCTCGTGTTCCAGCCACTTCGCGACTACGTCCTTGACCATGCTCCAGATCACTTTAGGCAACTTGGGTCACATTTTAAATCAATTCTCCATGATTTAAAGGTACTTGAGCGGGATATCCAAGCCCGTGCGAGATTGTGGGACAATATGTGCCCGTCTGCTATACGTCAAATGCGTTGTACCACACCCAACTGGCCGGCATCCAGACATGACCTCATGCTTTACATCCTGGTGGCTTTTGGTCCGATATCTGTCCTGCGCCAATTCCTTCGTCGTAATGCACTCGGAACCAAGGAGGGTGTAAACCCATTGGTATATGCTGCATACTTTAACAAGGATGAACATGCTCGGGTCCTGCTATCGCGAGGTGCCAGAGTGAATCGCAGAGGGTGGGATGTCAACGGATATTATCAAGTCTTATCGATCGAGGTTGCTTTTCAGAACCACCACTTCGATATTGTCACACTTTTCGTGGCAGAAGGGAGTCCTGCCCCGCTTCGTGTATTCACCATGTTCCGCTGCTACGATAATCTGCGAAGGATGCCGTTCCGAATTGCAAGAATACTACTTCAAACTGATGATTTTGTGGAGGCCTCCCAGAGTCCTCTCTCGACAATTGTCTCAAGATCCTTAATGACCTTTCTCAGCTTTTTTCCGAGTGACGACGATATTCACGAGCAAGACCTCATTCTTATCGCACAGAGGATCGTGCAGGTTGACCATGACTCTTTCGGAGCCACTTCGCGCCAAGGCACTCTCATTCGCACCGCCGTTCAACGAGGGTATGTTGTTGCTGTACGCTATCTTCTTTCCCTCGGCATCTCTCTCCCTCCCAACTTGCTTATTACATCGGATTTACGGTGGATGCGAAATGGTCCACAAATGATCCAGTTCCTGGTCGAGAATGGCGCCAACCCCCTCGTACGTAGTGGCTATGGTGATTCTGTGCTCCATGCCATCCTAGCCAGTTTCAATGAACAGGATGCCTTGGAGACAGCGAAAGTCCTAGTCAGTTATGGCTGTGATCCCCTCAAAGCCAATATCTATGGAGAAACACCCCTCGATATCGCTCTCGAACGAAGTCATGTTTCGGTTGCATGCTATCTTCGTTCCCTCTGTGCGCCTCCCTCCTCTGGCCTGCTCATCGCACCGGTCCCAGAAGGTAATACAAGTCTGAAAATAAGACATAGACCCGTTGCTGTCGGACGGGGCGATATTTCGGTTGCACACAATCTTCCTTCCCTTAGCGTTCCTCTCACTGCTGACTTGCCGACTGCATGGTCAATGTGGGGGAACATGGACCGTCACATATTGATCCTGATCCGTGCCCGGCTTGAGAGGAGGACCAATACCATCTTGGACACTGGCGATGGTGACCCTGTGCGCTCTGTCGCATTAGAAAATTTAAACAAAATAGTCGCTTTAGAGGCAGCGAAGGTCCTACAAGCCAATTCCCGCGGGCAGTCACCCCTTGGTATCGCCCTCAAACAAGGGCATGCTATCGTCGCACGCTATCTTCTTTCTCTCGGTGTCCCTCTTGCCTTCGACGTACTCCCTACATTGAACTCGCAAAGCATGTGTGGCAATGCAGGGATGATCCGTTTCCTGGTTGAGAATGGTGTTGATGTCCTGGGACGTACTAGAAGCGGAGACTCTGTGCTTCATATTGCAGTGAATACTGTTCGTGAAGACGAAGTTTTGGAGATAACGAAATTCCTAATTGCTCACGGCTGCGATTCCTTCCAAGCCAATTCTTGTGGTGAAACACCCATTCGCATCGTCATTGAACGTGGGCATGTATTTCTTTCACAATATCTTCTTTCCCTCGGCGCGCCTCTGCCTTGCGATGCATTGTTTATTGCGCTAGACTCGCCGCGACTCTGTTGGGCTGGGCCGGAAAAATCAGAAATAATTTATTTCCTTGTCGATCAAGGAGCCAACGTTCTCACAAGACGATCGAACGGTGACTCTCTGTTACACGGAGTAATAACTGCCTTTCCGCGCGCCCATCCATGGAGTCAGGATGTTATATCGTTCCTTGTCAGTCGTGGCTGCGATCTGGCGACGTCAAACATTCATGGAGTCACCCCTCTCCATTCTGCCGTAAGGAGGCACGATGTAGAGCTTGTGGAGCACCTCCTTTCCCTAAATGCACCGGTCTCTCCCGATATTTTACTCGGTTTGCGGGCGATATCAGGGTCGCTGAGGTTCTCCTGGGAGCAGCAACGTTGGCACCTCTAGGCACCATTAGCGGGACGGAATTGACGGCCAATGGTCTCCGAGGTTTGGTGAGGTCGGAGAGCCCTGACAGAGGTGTGCTTCCTCCCGCGAAATGCACAGGATACTCATAAATCATGTTCTCATTCTAGTCCCGGCCTAGAGATGATGTCTACTATTTCTCGTTATGTACACGCCTAACGCATTTCTCCCACCACAAAGAACCTTTTGCCATGTACATAGTATCGCATTTGCGGTGAATCACGGTAATATGCTATCTATCCCTCTCATATAAACTGAATGGAACGTCGCTGTCCTTTGGGAGTGCCAAGGTCTAGTATCACTACACTCTTGCCATCCTGACATATTTTGCTCACCAAGATAACGTGGAGTCCCTTTGGCGATTGGTCAAAGGACGACTCGTGTTCCGGAATAATATTTTCGGTTAATTAGATCGGCAGACGGCATAGATATTGCTCACGCGGGGCGTTCACATACTGTCCTTACATGAACACTCGATCCCAAGGACGACACACGGCACTTTCTACAAGCATGTTACTTGTATTAACAGATAGAGTGAATCTGCAGGCGCACATGAGTTGCACGAACAGTGCAGGATGACGGAAACAAGGGATACAAGCTGTTGAACTAGTAGACGCACCAAATCACATACCCACCTGTTCCCCTACAGGTACTTCGCCTTTGATCATAGACTAGCCACGACCCTCGCATCCGCAGGGATCCATTCCAGTCTGTCACTTAGTGGTTGCTTACTTCTTTTATGTATACATATGTGAAGTTCTGGAGTGATCACTAGTCTGGCTACTAGCCTGTGCTTCGTCTAATATGGCATGCATTGCATAGACGCGGAACTTCCATGGAACAGTGTACTTGTTCCAAGACTGCCACCTACTTTCCCATTATCCAGAATTGAGAGTAGACCGAATTCATTCGTCGACAGTAGGAGTTGCTCGATACTGCTAGTCAATGAATCAAGCTCACGTTCAGGCGTAGCCTTTGTGGGGGCCCTTGAAGATGCAAGCATCTTCTATGAGCCTCGCTGTCACTTTTGCGACCGCATCGCCATTCCTCTCCGACCCATCCAGTCTCGCAAGTGCTCATCCAGCGCTCCACTGCCTCCAATACACCAAGCCAGCTGGCGAGTTGTCGGACGTGCTTGTATTCGCGGCACCTCGTGCGAGCGACGGGGCGCAGAAGGACGGAATAGTGCAGGCGCTGAAGGGCTTGGAGAGCGTACTGAGAGTCGATGTACTTGAACCACGTATGAGGACGAAGAGGGACGAGTTTTAGTGGTGCGGGTGGTTGTGGTGAAGCCACGTTGTCGGTTATTTCGTACCCATATTCTTGTACATAACTTCCACCTCGTCATCCACTTGATTTCATACACCGTACGTGCATAGAACCGACTGCTTCCTCTGTCCACCCTGTGGGTCACTTGGGGGTTTCTGGACATCTTAGAGCTCAAAATGACATCGAAGAAACTGCGCATTGCGTTCATCCACCCAGACCTCGGAATTGGTGCGTCCCTCTATCTATGCGACACGAAATGAACCCGACACGCCCTCAGGCGGCGCGGAAAGACTGGTCGTCGACGCAGCACTCGGCCTACAATCGCTCGGTCACACCGTCGACATCTACACCTCGCACCACGACCCGAACCACTGTTTCGATGAGACCACAGATGGTAACCACCCGCCCCCATTCTCGTCCTCATCAACTCACTTCCTTCCCTTTTTTCTTCTCTTTCGACAGGTACCCTCCGCGTACACCATGTCCTTCCACCCTTCCCGCGCGCATGGCACGGCAAATTCCACATCCTCTTTGCACACGCGCGGCAGCTCCATCTCACACTGACACAGTTCCTCCTGCGTTCCGCTCCCCCTGAACACGACGTCTTCTTCGTGGACCAGCTTTCGACATGCATACCTCTCCTCCGGACGTTCACCGGAAAGCGCGTCCTTTTCTACTGTCATTTCCCCGACAAGCTGCTCGCACATGGAACTTTCGTAGAAGGGGCGCTTCAAAAAAGAAAGGTCGGCATGCTCAAAGCGCTCTATCGCTATCCCATGGATTGGCTCGAAGAGGTTACGACACGTACGTGGTCTGTATCTGTGCCGTAGGAACAAAAGACGGTTTAACATGCCCGTCTTTGTAGGACAGGCTGATACGCTCGTCGCCAACTCCAAGTTCACCGCACGCATTACCAAGGCTCATCTCAGTTCCATCCCGGCGACGCCCAAGGTCGTCTATCCAGGCATCAACATCAAGGCGTATCAAGCACCCGTTGACTGGACAGCGCTAGACGTCGTTCAGATCATATCGTAAGGCTTGCTCTACACCCTGTCCGACGCTATTCATAAGTTCGTCAAGGCAGCGATCGACGTTGATCTCGCTGAACCGCTTTGAGATGAAGAAGAATGCAGCGCTAGCCATCGAAGCCTTTGCTCTCTTTCGAGATAAGGCCTCCGTGCAACACTTGTCTCACGACATGCGGCTCGTCCTTGCTGGTAGGGTTCCGCGTTCCACGTTCACACCAGTGCCAGCTCATCGCTTATAGGTGGCTATGATCCCCGCCTCGAGGACAACATCCGCACCCTGAACGGTCTCGTCGAACGTGCACGATCAAGCAACATTTCGTTCAACGTCATCACACCTCCACACTCCAACATCGCTGCTCCCTCGTTCGCAGGCATAACCGAAAACGAACCAGACGTCCTCTTTCTGCTAAACTTCACCACCGCGCAACGATCCGCGCTCCTGCAATCCTCTTCCACGCTCGCCCTTCTATACACCCCTGCAAACGAACACTTTGGTATCGGTCCTGTCGAGGGTATGATTTGCGGACTGCCCGTGTTGGCGTGTGATAGTGGTGGGCCGACGGAAAGCATCGTGGACCAGCCACCAGAGCGACGAACAGGCTGGCTCCGAACGCCAGATCCGGGTGTTTGGGCAGATGCGGTCGAGGATATCTGTCGTATGGATGCGTCAGCGCGGGCGTCGTTGGCACAACGATCAAAGGAGCGTGCAGAGTCGGTGTTTGGGATGGCATCGATGGCAAAGGAGCTCGAGACATTGTTGGTAGAGACGGTGGAGATGGGCCCAGTGGAGACGTGGAAGGGTATCGCGTTTGTAGTTGCTTTTCTGGTCGGACTCGTACTTTCTGTGTTATCTCGTCGTTTTTCGTGATGACAAGCGTACTCCCATATTACTCCCCTCGTACAGTTTTTGATCGGACGTGTCGGATGCTAGTCGTGGCGGGTGATGGTAAAGTCTTTAAACCAAGTATACTGCTGTTTGGGCGTGGCGTATTCCTTGCCGTGACCTCCGAAGAAGGTGCTTGAGGGAGGATGAGTACTGCGGGACCCGATCATAGGAGACGGTACCTGAAGAAAAGCCCGAGGAATTCCGGAGGCTGTAGCATCGACTTTTGAGCGACATCTCTATAAAATATGTCCGTCCGATCGATCACCGATCGTCCATCGACGATCAGCGTGAAGCCGCCGTCGTTCCGTCCCGGCGTGTTGAGCACGACGTTTTGCGAGAGGCGCGTCCAATCGCCTGCAGTGAAGTTGAACGTGCCGCGACCGATGGAGAATCCATAGGTCGCATCGCAAACCGATTGAACGTCCGCGCATAGGGCAGCGGATTGTTTGTCCTTGGGGGCATACTACCGACGGGCGTCCGTCGAACGCGTGAACAAGTAAAACGACGCGTCGAACGAGGTGCGTACCAGATAAAGTTCCCCGATGCCCTGCGGACGCCACATTAACCGCGTGCTAAAGCAATTGCTGGCGGAGGAGCCGCCGGAACACCCCGTGTGGCCCCCAAACAAACCGGGGAGTTTGCCGCCCTTGACCCAATCGAAATCGACGGGAAAGAAGACGCTATATGCGAGCGTGACGTTATGTGCGCCGGTCAGGTTGAGTGGGCTCGCGTAGAAATCAGCGCCGCCAGCGGGTTTGCTGCTTGGGTTGACCGAGTTGGCTGGGTAGACAAGCTGGAGGATCGTGGCGTTGGGAGACAAGAAGACGGGGTCTTGCAGGAATTTAGCAGTGGAGGCGATAGCCTTGGAAGGGATTTCGGAGACAATATGGAGGTTTTGTCGGCCACTGGGAAAGTAGGTGACATTGAACGCAGAAAGGTCAGTCATTTGCGGCGGTGGGGCCCAGAGGGTACGGTTGTCCCAAGAGGGAGATGGGGTTGTAGTTAGTGTTGCAGTTGCAGTCTCAGTCATAAATACGGTAGTGATAGAGGTTCGCGATGGCGCCGCATCGATGGTGGTCGTATCGAAAGCGGTTCCAGCTGCGGTCACAAGGATGGTGGAGGTAGGAAGCGACATGAACCGGGTCGAGGAAGATGAAAGAAAAGATGAGACAAGAGACGTGGCCGGGACGATGCCCGATGACGTGTTAGACGAAGTAACCTGTGAGGATGTGGTGTCAGTGAGATTCGAAAATGATGTTGAGATGACAGATAGAGTCGAGGTGACTAGAGCGATGCTTGAGGGGTCGGTGTACAGGATAAACCCTGAGGATAAACCAATATCAGTAGCACTTTGCGTCGAGGCGACTGGGATCAGGGATTGGCTTGAACTAGCTGGAGCTGCAAGGGCCTGGTGGCAGACGACCAGCGCCAAGAAACAGAGGAACAAAGTCATTCTCCTGAACTTTAGTAAAAGGTAGCAGTGAAGAATTGTTACCTCTAATACGAAAGCCATATTGAGTGGGAGTCACAATCCAGACTGATCACCACTCGCATGCTGAAACCAATTAAAGTTGTTGCAGACTGGACGGGATTTCCAGTCAAGACAAAAGAAAGATCTTGGACAAGCTGGAAAATGAGAAGGATAGTGCTATCCAATCCTCCGAGCCCATTTTCAGTGTCTCCCCAATGCACAGTGGACTTTGGAAGTGCATTGGATACACCTAGCGTTTAATGTGCGTGCTCATAAGTTCATTGCGTACATGCGCCGTGTACACTTAATGATTGGTTCTAGATTCGAAAGCCAAAATTTCAACGAGGTCTTCCTGCCTGCTTCAACGCGATTTGAAGTCGATACTCTAGAACTATATCAGCTCAAGTTCAAGGTGGCACTATCATTGAAGTGATGGCGCTGGCAGAGGAGAGGATTATGTAATTAAGCACGACTTCCTTCCGTTCTGCCAGCAGACCTCATTAAGTGCTACCACGACCACGACTGGGCCCTTCCCATCTTCATGTATCTATAGCTATACACTGGATGATGATCTTAGACGTGCTTCCAGTCACACTTCGCTTTTTGCTGGCCTCGCTGTTCTTGCAAGGGGACACCCCGCGAACACCTCGACTGTCCTTTCAGCTCCGACATCAACACGCAGTCACGAACACATCGCGCGTGGTCTTCTCCGACGTCGGTCCATCTCGACTCCTATCACATTCGCTAAGCACGCCAGCAGACCCTTACGCCTACGACGTAGATACCTCCCGTATTGTCACCCACCGACCCTCCTCATCCGCCGCCTTTCATGACGCTCGCCTTCGCTCATTGCGTTTCGGACAGAACGATGCCACTCTATGGCATCCAGAAGAGGTGCTCGGTCCGGATGTGACAAACAGACAAACGCTTCTCTCTCTCGCAAAGATGACCCACAATGCTTATTCTGCAAGTTCTGAAGCTGGTTGGTACGAAGTAAACGGCTATAACACGGCAAGTTCAGCCTCTCTGTATCCTTTGTATGCAAGGTGCACTCATCGGTCGTGCAGACAGTTCCTATAGGATGGGAACCCACAGATGATGGCCTGCGTGGTCATATTTTCGTGTCGGATGATAACTCTACAGTGATTCTATCTCTGAAGGGTACCTCCGCCGGGTGGATCACTGGCGGTGGGGGCCCCACCGTACGAAGGGACAAGTTGAATGACAACATGCTCTTTTCCTGCTGTTGTGCGCGTGTTGGTCCCACGTGGAGCACTGTTTGCGGATGTTACAAAGGCTCAGGGAAGTGCAGTCAGGAATGCATAGAAACTGCACTTCAAGATGATGATTTGTACTATTCAGTTGGACTGGTAAGTGAGCTTCCTTAGTGCCACGAGTTGCCGGTGCCCACTCGACCTCGCAGAATCTATATAATGACCTTGCCTACATGTACCCAAATTCCCATATCTGGATAGTTGGTACGGATTCTTCCTTCCGTCTTCGACTAGACGTACCGAGTACTCACTGTATTTACAGGTCATTCGTTGGGAGGTTCTGTGTCGTCACTCATCGGCCTTTCATTCGGTGCACCTGTCGTAACTTTTGAACCACCGGGCGAGAAGCTCGCCGCTACCCGGTTACATCTCCCTTCCCCGGTGTGTCTGGGAATTTCTTGATCGATGCAGTCCTGATGTCCTCCAAAGCCATCGACCCAACATATCACTCACATCATCCATACAGCTGACCCAATAGCCATGGGTGTATGTAATGGCGTTACTTCCACCTGTGCACTTGCTGGCTATGCGATGGAGACGAGGTGAGCATTCGACGTGTTCATGCATTTCGATCCAATGGGCACTAACTTGCGGTGATGCCGCAGGTGTCACCTTGGCAAGGTAGCGCTGTATGACACAGTCACCAAGCTCAACTGGGGAGTAGACATCCGAACGCACGGGATACGAGAGATTATTGAGCGTGTACTCTCTGAAGACCTTGAGTGGGCCGATGAACCTCCGCCGGAGGATGATAAGAGCGTTACATGGACGAACTGGCCCTGGTGGGGCAGTGGGGACAAGGACAAGGACAAGGATCCCAAGAAAATAAAGCTGCCAGTGCCCATTGCGAAAGAACAGGTAGATTGTGTGGTATGTCTCTCTTTCTCTGTTCTTGTGCGGTGGTAAACATGGATTATGTAGGATTGCTTCAACTGGGAGTACAGTGAATAAAAGCAAGGGATCAAAGGATACACTATATGGGGCACAATGCTTGTTACGCTTGGTTGGTTGATAATACTAACACTCGAAGTAATGCTCAGCGCTTGCTGTCGTTGTCAGACCTGTGGCCCGGTCGACATGCGGAGCATCATCACACTTTGGGCAAGATCAGATAAAATTCTGTCAGAGGCGAAATAAGTTGTCAGTAAGGCCAATCTGTTGAACAGACTCATCCTACCCTGCCCGGGGTGTCAGGCGCTTCGACATTACAAGGTTCATATCCACCAATGGTATGATCTGCGCTTGGCATGGACAGAGGAGTGTGTATTTGGCGCTTTCTCTTGCAGCGACTGTTGATCTTTCTTTTGCCTGCACTTGCACACCAATGATTGTGAAAGGAATGTCGACCTGTAACGTGGGTCCGTGAGGACTGTGGTACGTGAGTAGGTAGTTACATATGGTGTACAGTAAGTGCTTACCTCCAGTCGACGTTGTACGAGACTGGAGAAAGCTGAACGGGCGGGCGGGCGTGTTAATGGACGCTGTCGTCCAAATATGGTATGAAAATAACTAAGTATGTACTAGTAAACGGGATGATCTCCAATAATTATAGGTTCAGAGAGATTGGTCTGGTCTGGGCTTCTCTCGATGAAATCATTTTTCTTTCAAGCACATTTAAATACAAAAAAGACCACCCATTCATTTGACCACATTTACAATACAAAAGTCCTATTCGGACCAACAAAGGAACTTTAGAGAGCTGCGACGTGAGCGCGATCTCAGCTTTTAGCGCTTTACAGGCTGAGGTGGATGGGAGAACAACCAAGCCGTTCTGTGATACAGAGGAACAAGCTCGGTGCTGCTTGCTTCGACTCGTTCGTTCAAAAGTGGGCCAATTTAGGAAGGAATTGTTAGTGCAGTAGCTCCACTTCTGGTATCGACATCCGTGAACGGGGTGCAGCCGAGCCCGATGAGACCCTCGATACTGGGAAGGACGATCTTGAACAATCTGTTGAGGTAGTCGAGCATCGTAGGGGTCGACTGCAGCGTGGACTCGCACCGCGGTTAGCGCAAAGGACGAAAGCAGGGGCGCGTGAGTGTCTCGCCGTTTCAGTGATGTCACGGCATTAAATATCACCGGCCTCGCACTGCAGAACGGTCGTTACTGTTGGAGATCATCCCGCCTACTAGTACATACTCAGTTACTTTTCGTACTTACATTAGATTACCATATTTGGACGACAGCGTCCGCTAAAGCATGCGTCCGCCCGTTCCGCTTTCTCCAGTCTCGTACAACGTCGACTGGAGTCCTTACGGACATACGCTACAGGTAGATATCAATCACAGTCTCGTACAACGTCGACTGGAGTCCTTACGGACATACGCTACAGGTTGACAATTCCTTTCACAGTTACGGGCTTCAAGCGCGTTGGGCACGGCGGCGACGACCACAGTGAAGAGAGGTGGGTAGAGAGGTGGGCGTACACGTTTTTCGGCAGTAGAGCGAGCGAGTTGGATTGTTCAGAGGCGATGAAATGCGTTCTCTTCGCTGATGATAAACAATTCTGCGACTGACTGTTTTATGCCGTGACGATGAAGAGAGCGATTCCTTTCCGCTTTCTGCTGTGCCTCGCTGGGTACAGCGCGTTCGTCCAGAATGAAAGACCGTTACGAAGACGTCAGGTACCTATTTGTCATTCCATCCAAGTGCAGTAACAAGGAGAAGGGAAGAACCAGGTGGGCCTTGAAACCTACGGATGTCGTCTGCGCATACCATATGCTCACCTCCTATTGACACCGTGACCAATAAAAACGAATGGAATAAACAGGGGAGGATTCGGCCCCTTTCATCCCGCAGGTGCTCAGGAACATATGACAAAACGGCTGTCCCTGTAGAAGAAGTCGCATGTCAGCACCTGTCGACGTGATCCGCGGAGGTGCGGATCCATCAATCGATCGGTCTTAAGGCGGCCTACAAGTGAGATGACATCGACAGATGGAGGACCCTGCAATGCACAGCGATCTGGTGAACAATCGTCCGGGTCCGGCCATGTGAAGTCATTTCGGATAACGGTACTGGCGCGAAGAGATCTTTCAACAGGCACCATTGAAGGGGCAGCCATGGGGTCGTCGTACGGCCAACACCGGCACCCGTGGTCATGGCCCAAGAATACCTCAACGCGACTTGTGCCGTGATAGTCGAATGTGAGACGAGCTCGGTAAGTCTCAACTTGAACCAACATCGGTGATGCTCTCTGGGTGTCGAATGCTCATTACCACTGTACTCTGAAAAGGATAGAAAGTAGATTCCAACCATTTCTGATTTCGGGATGTTTTGACTAAACGCTGATGTGATGATGGCGAAGAAGTTCGCCGAATGGAGGAGTTACCGCGGGTCCAAGTCGGAGTTCACGCGTCACGTTCAACATCGCTAGCCCAGCGCGAGCAGAGTACTAACTCCGATGACCATTGGCATAGGGGCCGCGCTCAGCTTGACACCCTTTCAATTGTAAGTATGTACGTGACAGTGAACTAGAACAGAAAACATGGATGCATTTTCAATGCCCCAGCGTGGAACACATCAAGGCACTTCAACTGTATTGCAACCGGCACTTTGCGCGAAAGTGAGTGTGACTCCTCTTTTGCGGCGGTTGCTAAATTTTCATTCATTCATACCATACAAGACTCACAGTGTTCTGTGATCGAAGGTGTTCTGAGCTAAGTTTCTCTCAAGACTTCTTTCTAACACCGAAGGATTATCGATTCTTTCAAGCAAATTTCCCTTACTTGGAAATGCCATAAATCCGGCGCGTCTTTCAGTTCTTTACAGGCTGAGGCTGATGAGAGAGCAGCCGAGGTTTATATATGCGAACTTGAGTTTAGGCATGCCATCTAATCACCTGCCGTCGGCGCTCAGACAGACTAAGGCGAGCTACATCCGCTAGGAAGGACTCAGCCACACTCCTTTCAGGGACTCGTGGAGAAACAAAACGGATCGGTGAAATAACAGTGCCTTGCTGAGAATGGCCACTGAATGCAACGTACGTGAATACGGTGCCGATTCATTGACCTTTAGGTAGCTAACGACTGGATATCCTGAGATGAGAACGACCGCTTTGAGTACCTCTCATGGCTTATGATGATTGGTTATGGCTATGCAAAGTGAAACATTTCAAAGTACTGAGCGCCAGGACCTAACAGTGCTGTCGCGGGTCGAGAACCCTGGGGCCATCGTGCAGCCTGACAGCTCGGTCACGTCAGGAAATAGCACCTCCGCACGATTTACGTTACGATACAACGCTGGCCAACGAGCTTCCTTGCATCCATGCGAGGACCCTCAGGCTTGCAGAGAGTGTACCACTATCTTGTCCGATCAAAACTTAATCGTAGGAACTTTCCCCTCAGGTATCATTGTCAGTCATAATAGGTATGCAACTGACTCATGGGTCTCAATTTGAAATGTATCTACCACCGAAACCGGCTCGCCTACGTTGCAATAAGAACGAGAGCGTGGAAAAAGGTAGTTATCATTGGTGCAGCACTCCGGTGACCAGGTGCACATTCCACCTCAGTTACCCACAGCACCACCTAAACATCAGGGCAGGCAGCTCTAAGCAGGTTCATTTAGAAGATGGCAGCACGCTGATGCCAGAGCAGGGTCATCCTACACATTTGCTGGTATAAGGCCCAACGTAAGTATTTCTTTCAAGAAACGCGTCGAGGATGCCCGTTTTTCAAAAGTTGTTTGAAAGGACTAAGTTGGCAACTGGTATCCCAGGAAGTACAGTGACTTAAGCTGATCGTTCACGACCACACTTGAAATTCACTAGGCGGTCACCGAAGTTGCAATCTCTCAGACACAAAATTCGATGGTTTATACAATGAACCTAAATTCCTTGTATTGATATCAAGGGTAACAGATCGGTCCACCGGTCTACTCTCCCAAGCGCCTTGTAAAACACGGAAGGAGACACGGCCGAGGATTGAATCTAAGCTTCACAGATTAACAGCAATGGGAGTACAGACAATGTTGACCAGACCGTTCTGCATGCAGCATCAGTACGGGTGTCCGACAAACTACAGTGTATGTATACTCACAACTGCATTGTTGGCGCAGCATGCAGTCTGCTCGTTGCATACTCCGCCGCTTCCCACGCCAACGACAGTGATGGGGTCGCAGGTAAGCCCGGCGTCTACAGTGGCCCCGACAACAACGTTGAGGAGTCCACCTAGGAGACCAGTGAACTGTGTGGGGTTCTGCAAACCAATGGATTCGTGAATCATCCGTGGGGAGAAGGAGGAGGAAGAAGTGCCCCACAGAAAATTTCTGGTTGCAGCAGTACTCGGTTCCGGTGCTGCAGATGGAGCGGGCCTCGAGCGCGTTTGGCACCGCGGTGGCGACTGAAACGAGGGCGGCAAGTGGAAGAAAGGTAGCGAAGTGGGAGAACATGTTTTGCAGTCGAGCGATGTTTGGAGAGTTGAAGAGTGGTTTGTAGAAGACCAGTAGAGTTGACTCCTCC
>JBBPJY010000244.1:0-17752 GCA_038088975.1 Xerocomus cyaneibrunnescens
GGTCACGAAAACGTGATTATGACAGCGGGGCAGTCGAAGAGAGAAAAAAGGATTCGACTGTGAACGAATGGGAGCATACCATTGGAGGTCGTGGAGAGGCGTGGTGGAAAGCACGGGTTCCGAAAGATGTCGCAAAGAAGGAAGGGAAAATAGGTCGACATCGGACCAGACGGTGTGTCTCCTGGACTACGTTGGCCAAGTCGAATGCTCATATGGGACTGCCAAAAGACATACCTTCCACGATCTCCCTTCCGTGCAGCACATCCCTGTGCTGCGTACGGACTGGATGCGCATAGATATCGAGCTGTGTGGACAGATTCTCATGATGCGGAGACGGGAGGCGCATCTAGAAGGTGTCGTAAAATGTCTGGAGGTTCGTACGCTGGTTTTCATATTCGGTGATCAACTTTGTGACGAGAGGGGGAACAGTACCTGACGATGACCCTTGCCCACGCGTCGACTGCGCTCCGTAACGCACACACGGCACACAAACCAATGATCGATGCACTCACCTCTCACCATCCTGCCGCGCCGACTGTGTCCCCTATGGCGGAAGGGGCCTCGCCCACCTTGCCTGTGTCACCTGCGCCGCTGGGCCTCACGCCTGTCGTGGCTGCGCTTCACGCGCTTCCGGTTTCGCCACCCGTGCCGGCACTCCAGTACGAAGCCGCGCAGCTGAGAGTCGATGACATGTGGGCGTCGACGAAAGAGGTGCGGAGGAAGTTGTGGGAGCTAAGGAGCGTCGTGTTCGGGCTGGAGAATGTGCTTGGCGTGGGTGGGCACGGACCCCGCCCGGTGGGGAACGAGAGGGGTTCGAGAGTGCGGAGGGCGGGCAACAAGGGACGGCGACGATGGACAACTCAATGGCGGCTGGATGGGACCGAGTGTCCCGTGGATGCGTTGGGACGAACGGAATCGGAGGCGGAAGAAGAGAGGGTGATCGCTGCAGACGGGGAGCGCTCTGAGGGTGAAGACGAGACGGAGAGCGAGCGTGAGTCAGGCGTCGAGAAGAAGGGCTTTCTGGGAGAGGGTGCGGAGGAGGGGGAGAGGGAGGCGATGGGCCCGATGTGGTTGCTGCGGGTGTTTATGAGTTGGGGAGCGAGACTGGGGATCATCAGAGGGGAGGCGGACGCTGGTGGGTTGAGCGTGCCTGTTACGAGGGAACCCTCACCAGGTGAGATTCTAGGGGATGGACGTGTTGGAGCTGGTAGATCTTGATCTGTCATTACCTATCGAGTGCCAAGGCATGTGCTCAGGATATCACGCAGAATTTAAAGATGTGACTCTAGGATTGAAAGGCTGAAACTATGCACGTAGCAAAAGAGTATATTACCGCCGGCCAAGGAGGGAGACCTATGCCTTGCGGACGACCTTGCCCTGAGATTTTCTGATAGCGCGTTTGTGGTTGCGCTCGAGAAGCTGGGAATCGGAACATGAGAAGGTGAAGGAGACGCGAAGGAAAAGAGCGAGACCTTTTTCTGCTCAGCAGCACTGAGTTTCGCGATCTTATCTTGCTCGGCCTTGCGTTTGGCGACCTTTTTGTCTTCTGCAGCCTAGAGCGGGGGTGAGGAGTGTGTGGTATGGTGTGACGACAGGAGACCAACCTCTTCCTTCTTTTCTCTGGTCTCTTCATCTTTAATTTCCTTTTCGACATCCTCTCTTGCCTTTCTGATCTTGGTCTTGGTCTCCGGGCGCAAGACGACTTTACCGGCTGCCAGCAGATCGACGAGTGCAAAGGCGGCATCAACGAGGGGAAGGATATCGCTGGCGTCTTTGGGAATGCCGATGTCGAGGAGGACGCGCTTGGACGTGTGTCTCTGGGCGATGTAGGCGGCAGCCGATTGGGGTCGTTCGTGGGGCTGGTCAGTGATGGAGAGGGAGCGGAGGTGGGTAAGGAAGGGAGGCATTGCGAGGAGGGTGGAGAGGGTGGTGGAGGAGCTGAGATGAAGTTTAAAGATGGCATCGGACACGTCTGCGAACTCGGACATGAGAGAAAAGGTGGGCGGAAGCGAGGCGTGCTCGGTGGTGCGCGTGAACGTCTGCAAAAAGGGTGAGGTGATGAGAGCGGGAAAGGAAAGAGACGGACGAGGTCCCAACGATTGTCCTTGATGGTGGTGAGCTCGGACTTGCTTACGACGGCCCATACAAAGTCGGGAATGGCGGCGGCGGTGTCGGGATCGAGGGTAAAGTCGAGGAAGAGGTGGTCGCGGGGGTGATAGCGGAGGTCGTAGAGCTGCCAGAGGAGCTGGAAGGAGAGGTGGAGGGGGTCCTGGCGCGGAAGAAGAGACACGACCGTGTGGAGGGAGGCTAGAGCGCGCCTGCCGGTGGAGAAGACGAAAAAGTCGGTCGGTCCATCTGAGATAAGGCCAGAGGAGGAGGCGGGGGCGGAAAAGTTGCGGGCGAGGAGGGGGTAGAGTGCATTGTAGAAGGCGTTGGCGGTGCGCTGGTTGCGGTGCTTGCCGTAGAGTGCGAGGGCAACGTAGAGAAGCACGCCGAGGAGAAGAATGGCCTGGGGGATCAAAACTTTGCGAGAATGAGAAGAAACAGCAGAGCAACGAAGGACGCACGAGCGGGTCTGAAGACGAGGAAACGCCAGCGGAACTCGGTGCCGGGGTAGTCGACGATGATTTGAGGGGGAGGAGGCGAGAAGAGGGCGAGAAGGGAGGCCATGCGTGGCGGCAGGAAGCAAGTTGTACGACGACAACCACCACCAATTTACCACAGTCAAAGGCAAGTCTCCTCCTTCAACCCTCCCCCCCCCATGATGGACCCGTCCGCATTTCTCATCAACGCTGCCATGTTCCCCCCCATCCAGATACACATGCAGGAACGTCTCTCTCGTATCAGCCAACCTGTCATACACGCTCACACCGCTACAGGGTCAGAACTACCCAACCGACTATGCCCAGTTCGTCCTCGACGTCCTCGCCAAGATGACCCGCAACGCAAGTGCAATCGACCAGGCCGTCCTCCGACGCGCCATCGGTCTCGCCTCGTCCTACCTCGTCACGGATGCCTCCACCAGCCCCGAGGGTGGGATCGCAACATGGCAGACAGGCTTCAACCGCCTCATCGACCTCGTCGTCGTCCTGCACCACCGCGGCGAGCTCGAACTCGACACGGTCAACGAGGCGTCCAAGGCGTGCTCCGAGTGCTGGAGTGTCGCTGCCACCTGGCGTGGGATGGAAGCGTGCCGCCAGGGAGTCAAGGAGGTCGCCGGGAAGCTCAAGAAGCTGCTCGACGAGCCCAACAGGAGGACGTACCAGGGCCATAAAGTGTACACTCCCAATAGCCAGTAGTTCTGAATCACGTAATCTACCGCATCCCTTGTCCATGTCCACCAGACCACCCCCGCCCCGCCGCCCCCTCCCCAAGCCCCCGCCCACCGACCTCAGCCCCCTCCGCGCCCACTACCTCAAAAAGGCCCTCGTCACCCTCCAGATACGCAGGGAGCTCGATGATCTCACCGCAGCACCCAACCCATCCACCCTCGCCTACCTCGGGCCCCCTTTCGCACCCCCGCAGCCCCCGTCCCCGCACCTCGATCTCCCTCTCCTCAAGCACATCTTCCGCCACTTTGTTCTCTCGTTC
This sequence comes from Xerocomus cyaneibrunnescens, assembly GCA_038088975.1. Classification (NCBI taxonomy): domain Eukaryota; kingdom Fungi; phylum Basidiomycota; class Agaricomycetes; order Boletales; family Boletaceae; genus Xerocomus; species Xerocomus cyaneibrunnescens. The sequence continues at coordinate 3,592 of JBBPJY010000244.1, forward strand.
CCCTTCATGGCCGCCGCACCAGACGACTTCTACTCCGACAAGCTCCAGCCGTTCGTCGACAGCCTCGTCGCACGCAATCTCTCCTCTTCCCTCCTCGACGATCCCGATCCACAAGATCCCGCGCCCCGCAAGCTCGTCACCAAGATCGAGCGCAATCTCGCCATGTTCATCACGTCCGCCATCAAGCTCGACGAGCCAGAGGACGTCCTCAGACTCTCCCAGGCCGATCTCCAAGCCCTCGAGCGTGCCGTCAACAAGCGTCTCGCAAGGCGCCCGCGCAGCAGCCTCTTCCACGTCAACATCGTCTCTGTCCGTACGGTGACAGAGAGGGGCCGCGTCAGGTCGCGTGTGCACGAGGTGTGTCCCCTCCCCCCGTTCCCCGTCTCACTCGAACCCCCCTTAGGAGTTCCTCATCCGCACGACTCTGTCCCATGACAGACACGTCTACGTTTCCCGCCGCTACGGCGATTTCAAGACGCTTGCAAACGAGGTCCGTCCCCTGTTCCCCTCCCTGCACGTGCTCTCACTCGTTCCAGCTCCGCAAAGCCCACCCCGACATGGTCGTCCCCTCCCCTCCTTCCAAGGACCGCACAGCGGTCGATGTCCCGGTCTCTCCCACCACTTTTGCACCAGATCCTACGCTAAACCCTGAAGATCCCTCTTTTCCCGGCAACTATTATACCACCCAGTCGAATGGAGAACAATCGTCCCGTCTCTCTAGAGAGAAGAACCGCCTCACTCTCCGCGCCTACCTCCATACCTTGCTAGCAACCCCTCCCTTCTCCTCTTCCCCCGTCCTCCGTTCGTTCCTCTTCAGCGGACCCACCACACTTTCTCCATCGGAACAGGAGGATACCCGACGCAGGGAAGAGGCTGACCGCGTCCGGGAACAAGGAAAAAAGGAATTTGCACGCGAGATCGGTGCCAGAGTTGACCAGCTTAGAGAAGCTGTCAGGGCCGTCAAGGGCGAGATCGTCGGACGAGGTATCGTCTCCCTTGGCAGTTATCCTTTCAAACTAACTTGTCGCCCGTCAGACGGTCTTAGCCACGTGTTTGCGGTCATCAAGGTCACCCCCGACGTCAGACAGTTGCCAGAGAATTATCAGGCCGTCTTGGAGTGGGCACGCATCTCGTCGGTCCCCTTTCCCTTTTTACTGCTACCTCAACTTCACCCGTCTTGCCACAGACTGGCATCCACAATATTCCAGACCTATATGGCTTCTGACACCTCTTCAGAGACGTTTGCAAGTCTGAAACGTATACATGGGCTCATGCCCTACTTCCTCCTCAAGACAGCGCTCAAGATAAGCAATCCAGTGGCAATGATACGAAATGTCCTCGATATTTTTCTCGCACAACCATTTGGCGGCCGTAGCCTTCTTCAACGGTACGTTTTTCACTTGTCACTACTGCCTGCCTCGTACAGATACCATGTAGTATGTTCACCTCCTCCCTCACCGAAGAGGTCAGAACCTTGAACACCTACATCGAACATGTAACCGCCAAGATTGACTTTCCTCTGCTTTGCGAGAAAGTTCGCCTATTCGTCTACGCCCCTCGCGAAATCCAGGAAACATATCGCGTAAATGCTCGGCTCGACCGTGTCCACCTTTTGAGCGTCGTTCTACTGGGAAGCCAGGAATCGGTGCTACCCAGGTCAGTTGCAGCACGGGTGGACAGGGCATGGAGGAAGTGGGCCTCGTGGATGGCCGAAAGGAAACGGGAGGGTAGGGGCAAGATAGACGAAAGCGATACCGAAGAAGGACCCACTGATGAGGAAGCATGGTTATTTGAAGATCTGAGGATCCTTCTCAAGCTATATGCGAGGCTTAAGGATCGGGAACAGTTGATTGCGCTCATCTTCGAGGCAAGATTTTTTTGCGTCACGCATCGCTCGTCGTTCACTCATCCGCTATCGTAGGGTGTCACGGCGGACCTACTTAAAGACATAATCACCATCTTTTACACGCCGCTCGCTCAGGTATACAGAGCGGCAAGCATCGCAGAATCACTGGGGGACTTGCAGAACTTTATCAATGATCTCATTCGTACGGTCGAACAAACAGAAGATCGTGGGTCGGTTTGAACGTTGTCGCGCTTCTCCACTCATCCCACACTTCTCTAGTCTCACAGTCGGACCCTTCTACTACCGTGCAGGTATTCATTGATCTCGTAAATCGGCACGAACAATCTTTTTATTCTTTCGTGCACAAAGTCCATTCCAAAGGTCACGGGCTTTTTGACAGCCTCATGAAATGGATCGAGCGCTTTCTCACCGCAATTCGCGAGGGCATCGGTGCGTCCGATTTTGGTGGAGAAGCCAACAAGATCGTACTCGAGACTCTGCTGCCTGCCGGTGATGAAGAAAGGGCAAAGATAATAGAAGAAATCGACAAGGTAATGCGCTGGCATTACCTGAACAAGATCGCGCACGAAGAAAAGCTCAGGAGCAGGTTTAGACGTGCCCAGGAAAGCATGGAGACAGACGCGGATGCCGAAGACGAGGCAACACGACTTTTGATAAATGGCGTTGCGAGAGAGTTCGACTTTAGCGACTTGGTAAGGGCTAATGCGGATGAACTTGCCGCCGAAGAGAGTGAAGAGGACGACGACGATAGCGACGACTATGATGATGACGACGGCGATAGCGATGATGACGATGGGAGTGGCGACGACGCCAGCGAGTCTGAAGCGGATAGCGAGGAGACTGAAGAAGAGATCAAACCACATACGCTCTCCATTCACTCCTCGACGATACAGTCACCTCACTTCAAGGCCGAGACAACCCGGGTGGTGACTCGAGTAACATCTCCGGACCCTTCAGGACTAACGCGATCTAAAACGGCGCCATCGCCCCCGTTGGCCCCGAGGACGAGGACACTCTCGCTCCACAGCACCAAGTCGATGCAATTGCCTGGCAAACACCATTCCACAGTAGACATCCCGCCAGTTCCACCACTCCCCGTTCATCTGGACAAGCCACTCCCACCGCGTCCTCCTGGGCCCTCTTCCGTGCACCTTCCCCGAGGGCGTTCGATAGGATATTTGGCTTCTCCGGAACAAGGTCCTAGTGGTGATCCTCGTCCACCACAGTCTTCTCCCCGGCGACCTCACAAGTCGAGGAAGAAAACAGCTGCTACGACCCAACCCCCTGACATGCAACACATTTCGACGCTGTTGCCCGTATTTGTTGAAATGGCATGCTACTGGTCTCATTTTCATCCTACCAAAACACTGATGTGAGCCCGATAGATACGTCCGTTGCTTCGACCGCAGCGATAGGTCGTTGTGCTGTGCTCCAGACGCGGTGTGATGTCGGGGACAGGACACCTGTTTATAACGCAACTGATATTTATCTGATACATTATATAAGCTGTAGATGAGGCCCACGGTGCACATCTCCATTTCTGATTCTCCACTCCTATTGGTGTGATGCAGGACAAGGAATACAGGTGTTCACAACCGGATCCCATTCGTAATAGGCATGTAGCAACCTCTTCGCAAATTTCTTCATCTTTGACGGACATGTTGCACTCTTTGATTGTACGTACATCATGTCTTGGACAACAGGTATAATATTAAAATCACCAACCTGCCTATTATTGCAGTTCATTATCACACTCAGCCGGATAGGCCTTGATCTGGTGACAGCCAGGCAGCTTGTGCATTGTATATGTAAAATTTTTGTTGCCTATCGAGCTTCTTACAAGTCCCCAAACTCTGCATCAAATACTTGCTGCGTAGTCGCCCCCTTCCGTACTTTCTTGGCTAGTCGCTCTTCCTTGGCAAGTTCATCCCAATCATCCTCGTCGTCCGGGCTATCCTCGGCCGATCGAGACTTCACAGACGTCGTCCCACTAGAGTTCGCAGCCGATTGAGATTGAAGCCATCGGCGCTTTCTATCCCTCTTCAGCTTCCGCTTCTCCTTTCGTTCTTTATTCGTTGCTTGCTGGCTCCACGGTGCATTTCGTTTGCGCTTCGCAACACGGGTTTCAGTTGGTTCTTTCTCCACCTGTAGTTTAGACTGGGTCTCGCGCCGTTTCACTTCTTGCGCCTTGTCAGCATAAGCGTAGGCGTTCCACTATACCACGCGTCAGGCATTGTACCAACGTCAGCCCAAAGAGATCAAACTCACATCCAAAGACGCATCTTCCCACCCCGTCTTGTCCACGGCCTTGAGCTCGGGCATGCGAGGCAGCCGGAGAAGCCCAAAGCTTTTGGCAACGCCGACAAGATCGAGGTCTTTGATTCGAAAGATGTATGAAGCCTCGTGCTTCGAATATGCCCGCACGAACGAGACGAAGCCTTTGACTGCCTATGACAGGGGTCTCTGAATCCCATGGAGCGCACAACTGAAAATCGCGCCAAGTACCTTGTCGTGTAGAGCGCGATCTGTCAAAACAGTCTCTCGTATTTGAGATAAATATGATGTCACAGCTGAATCGTCCGGATCAGGGTCGCTTAAGCCCTTTTCCGGAAGGATGCCACCAGCCTGGATGGTAGGGTGTTTTCGTATTGGGATCTTGCGTACTGCGAGGAAATCTTGACGAGCATGGTATATCAGATACACTAATGATGGTTGGTTTTTAAGGCGGTAGAAAGCGTACCAACATATTCTATTTCTCTACCAACGAGAAACACGTATGCTCGTCCGCTCCTCCCTGCGCGAGCCGTTCTCCCACAGCGATGCGAGAATGCTTTTGCGTCAATGGGTGGGTCGAACTGGATTACGACATCCACATGTGGTAAATCAAGCCCCCTTGCAGCAACGTCTGTCGCAAGGAGTATCGACGGCGAGCTCGAGGACGCGAGAGACGACGAGAAGGCCGAAAGCGCACGCGTTCGAGAAGCCGGAAGCAAATGACCATGCAAGGAGAAAAACCTTGAGCTGGGGATTAGAAACCTGTGGAGGACCTAGCCAGTCTATCAGATACCCTTTCCCTGACTATGAATGACTGCACATTGAAGCTCACTCTGTAAAAGTAGTCTACACACGCACAAGTGGCAAAGTAGGCGATGAAGTGGGATGCGTTGTGTGACGAAACCTCGTGCTCGATAACTCGCACGAGTTGTACCAGCTTTTCGGAAGTCCTGCAATCGATATAAAAGTTCTGTAGTCTGCAGAGAGTTAGCAAATGTTCAGACGGGAAAACACAGGGTGCGAGACAATCAACGCACCCTGCAGGTATCCGCCTCTCCTCGACAACCTCGCCCTTTCCTGGCTTTCCGTCCGTGGACCGTTTCGTAACTTTTTTGGACTGAACTTTGACGACTACACGAGCGGGGTTGCGCAATCCCACTCGTACAAGCTCTGACAAGGCATCGACATCGGTCATGGTTGCACTGAAAAGCCCTGTCCGTCTTTGCTTCGGCAAGTGCGCTATTATACGAGTCAATTTATCCTGGAAGCCTAAGTCAAGGAGCCTTTATGACCGAGGCAGGTGTGAGAGGAACGGATCAAACAACTGACCTATGGGACCTACCTATCTGCTTCATCAAGGACGAGCACTTCGAGTTCCTTCACGCTCACGACCGTCCTCCCTCTTCCTATTAGAAATTCCTCCACCCGGCCTGGCGTGCCTATGACAATATCAGCACCCGTATCTAGAAATCGTTGGATATCTTGAGCTGGAGACGACTCGTCAGATGAGACGAGGAGGAGTGGTGGGGGATATGTTGGTATTGGTGTGTCTACAGCCGTAGGATCGTCTGAACCTGGTAGGGTCGGTTGCGCAGCGAGGAACAAAGAGAACACGGCATGTATCTGAGTCGCTAGCTCTCTGGACGAACCACGTCAGATGGTTTTCTACAAACAGATGACGCTCGTCACCTTGTTGGACTTATAACCAGCGCACCGATCTCGTTCCGCCTGAACATCGATCCTCGCCCCACTAACCGCTCCAGTACAGGAATGACGAATGCCAGAGTCTTTCCTGAACCCGTAACAGCCTCTACGACGACGTCCTTGTGCTGCATGAAAAGTGGTATCGTGGCTGCCTGCACTGGAGTCATTCGGGAGTAGCCCATCGACTGTATCACGTCGAAGCTAGAAAAAATGAGAGACTCTGGGATTAAAAAGTGTGACACTCACATCCACGGAGTGAGTGGGGTCGGAAGGGAAGACCATACCCCTGCAAAGGCAGTCGATTCTGACATGACTGAATCAGACAGAGGAGTTTTCAGCAGCCTTTACTGAAAAGGGAAAGCCACGACAGGAAGGTTTGTTCCACTCACCACAGGGGAACGAGCAAGAAATAAAATGAATAAGCTAATCCAACACTGTAGTTGGTATTCTCAGGTCAAGCCGAGAGTTGAAAAATTGGTAATGCGACATTTGAGCGAGGGCAGCCCACGGAACGCCCTAGTAAAAGGCGAGGGCGTTGTCTGTTTGTGCTACCCTCTGTCGCCGACTATGATTACAAATCCAGCATGGTCGTGAACAGATTTTTGCATTTGTCTGGGCGCACCTGGTGAGCAAAATTTCCTTATTTGTACGGAGTGACCCGCGACATCCTTGGACTGACAAGTCCGCTGCAATACATGGCCGACGACGAATTCACTGTCACAGTGCGTTCACTTGTCCGCGATGCATTCACCTCCGGAAAGATATCGACGCCAATCAGTTCCATGGATCTTCTTCTCTCCTTGATTGCCTCCAAACCAGCAACATGCACGTCACTTCCCCTACGCTTGACAGATCTAAACCGTCTCGAGGTCGTATTGGAGAGTCTTTCCAGTCGCTGGGAACATGGGACCTTGTCATTATCTCGCGAGGGCGGTGTCCTAACTATTACTGATGTTCATCCTGGGGATGCAATGGCAGACATGGTGAACCCTCGCAAGCGCAAGCGGCCACCTGTCGACGAAGAAGCTGACTCCGCGGCTGGCGACGATCCAGACGGCGGTTCTTCCAGGAGCGTCACCAATTCACCACCTCCCTCCGCAACTCCCCTTGCAAATTTAGGCAAAGAGCTCAGGGAAGCATATGCTATTCTCCAAAGGGCTACTGCCAAGGGACGTCTCATGGCCGAACGGGTGTGTAGTCGAATTCCATTGATGCGGGGTATGCAAAAGAAACGTTCATCGACAGTTCTGCGCGCCACATGGGAGCTTCAGTCCTGTATGCTCCTACATCACGAAAGAAGACTGTGCCAAGTCACGTTGGGATAGCCGAGGAACTGCTGCTTCTCCGTCTGCCTCCCCCATCTGTGATCGTGTACACTTCAAGCCTCTGATTCGACCACACACCGATCCGTCCCTTGGCCATTGTTCCTATCTCAATACTTGCTACTCCGAGCCTACATATGCTCAATCGCCGTCAATTCCGCCATTCCCTTCTGGAAACGCTACTCGGGTTTCCCTACCTTCGGGCCTTGGTGCAGGAGGCAGAGGGAAAGAAAAAGCACCTTGTCGATACTTACATTTCGAAGTTGACTGGGACGAAAAAGATGGCCAGGGTATGGGTAACGATACCGGATGGAGGGAGGCACAGAGAATGCGCAATCCTTTCAAGCTAGAGATTGGAATGGGACCCGATGGTAAAGCCATGCAAACGGTATGCCCACACTTTCACTGGGACTGCACGCTCTTCGTCATCATACATTCGGATAGTTGCCTCCCCAGTGGATCAATTGCGACCTTCGACGATTCGATTACTCAGTACTAGGAAAATTCCATGTCATCATGGCGGACCCCCCATGGGACATTCACATGAGTGTAAGTCATTGTCGTAACACTCATTGGAACAACACAGTAACGCGTGGATCTGACGAAGTTGCCTTACGGAACAATGACCGACGATGAGATGCGAGCTATGCCCATTCCTGCTCTTCAAGATGAGGGTCTCTTGTTTTTGTGGGTCACCGGGCGTGCTATGGAAGTAGGTCGAGAATGCCTCCGGGTCTGGGGCTACACACGCGTAGACGAAGTCGTCTGGGTGAAAACCAATCAGGTGATTATTCTGAGTCCAATGTCACGTTCAGACACTGAACATAAATGCAGTTACAGCGCGTTATCCGCACAGGTCGGACTGGTCACTGGCTGAATCACACAAAGGAGCACATGCTTGTTGGTGTCAAAACCCATGTTGATGAAGCTGGTCATTTAAAATTTCCCAGCTGGGCCAATCGGGGTCTTGATACCGACGTGATTGTGAGTGAGGTGCGCGAGACGAGTCGCAAACCAGATGAAGTATATGGTCTCATTGAACGGATGTGTCCTGGAGGACGTAAAGTTGAAATTTTTGGAAGGAAGCATAACACCCGACCCGGGTAAGTGTTGATGTGATTTGAATATCTCTTAGACTAACCTTTCAAAGGTGGCTTACTCTGGGAAACCAACTTGGTCCAGATCAGATTTATGAGGAAGACCTGGCTGCCAGGATTAAAGCTCGTTATCCAGAACGTCTCTCAGGTGCGCCAGGGGGTTAGACGAGAAGATGTCTGTGCAATCGACTTTCTTCCATACACGTCCACTTATTTCTGGCTATGCAAGCCTATCGTGCCAGTATGACTTTCGTGACTGCTGCAATCAATTTGCCATTTCGGCTTGTTATTCAGTAGCGGCAAACACCACGCAAACTCTTTAGTAAGAATCGGGCGGTGAGTCTCTTGCCAGCATCAGTAGTTTGCTATGGGTTATTCGTATGGTTGAACTATTAATCTCGGAAAACCAACGAAAGTTTATAGAAGCCTGATAGGAGGCGACTATCGCTTTCCAATCTGTAGTTCGCACATGACATTCCAATGGTGATCAGTATCATTCACGTCCGCTCCCAAGTCAGTACTACGTATACTCCAATTAGAGAGCAAGCTGCTTTGGTGAGCATCTTGACCAAACCTGGATGAAGTCTGCTGATTCTGGTTGGACGCAAACCAGGCGTGCAAAAACCAAGTTAATTTTGAAAAGACCGTACCAGTCGTGAACAATACACTTGACCAGGTCGTCTGGATTTCGAATCACTGGCTGGGTGGTGAGATAGTCGTCCTGCGTGATTAAGTGACCGGTCTTCCGTACGTACCGGTCCTCACGCCTATTCATTCTTCCAGGGGATCGATGTTCGTCAGACGTGGAAACACGAACTATGCACAGTATGATATTATTAGTGGAAGACAGAAGATGTTTCTGCTTCGATTGTATCCAATACATAAGATCTCCCAAGAGTTACACGACGCTCCGAATATCATAACTAGACAGAATTTGAACCTGCGAGACCTGTCGACCTGCATACGAATCTATCATCAGAGATGGACCGTTAATCTAATGAGTCTTGTTTGTTCCCGTGCCATATCACGTTCTATATCAAAATAAATAAATATTCCTGAAAGGTATCATTACTGTTCGTCAGCAAGATTAAGCTCTTCAATGAGCAAATCGTTCGTGGCAGTCGGGTTGTCGAGATATACTGATATAACAGAACACATATAATGAGACCAGGGTGACATGTTGTATAGTGTGCTTACAATGATGTCCAGCATCAGGAATGACAAACATTCGTCCCTTCTCGTTACCTGCTTGGCGGAGGTTCTGTAGAGCTTGAAGGCCTCCTACAGGATCCATCCAATCGTGTTCACCGTCTGAAAGCCAATGAGCTGTGATCGCCAGCCCGAACGAGAATCGGTACACTGACAAACAAAAGTAATGGGTATCTTCAATGCAGGTACCCGATCAACCAAGGGCATGCGTGCGTGAGCATATGGTGCAAGAATGTGAGCTATATTTCGTGAGATCGAAGTACAATCGAACTAGGTGAGGCTCACATATGCAATACTCGCCTGAGCCTTTGGCGAGAGTCAGGTTTAGAATGTAATCATGCAGGTCACGAGTTTCGTCCTCAGCCAAACCAGTGAAGCGACGGCCCGAATACTTTACAAATTCATGAGCTAGCAGTTAAACGTAGAGAAGAGACAGACCTTGCCGACGAGTAGGGGACCCCAGAACAGCGCTGAACGCACAACCTGGAATGGACTCCACCCCTCCTCCCACAGATATGTGAACAGTCTCTGAGAACGACTTTCTTCGCTCTTGATTGCTCTCTGCCGGTTACGAATTCCAGAAGTAGCAGTAGGTTCCCCTGAGCCACTGGCCGAACTGCCGGAGTCATCGGAGTCGGTTAGACTGTCAGGATTATGTGGTACACCGGCAGGCGAGAGTAAAATGAGTTTGTGAACTCGCGTGGGGTAGCGGAGTGCATATACGACACTGAAATAGGCACCGAGGGAGTGTCCAATGAGGGTCATTTTTTCTAAGCCCATCTTGGAGCGCCACTCCTCGAGAGAATCAACAAAGAACGACTCAGCCTCTCGTACACGACCAGGGATATCGTCTCGTTTGGCCCTGATTCGGAACGGTACACGGGCTGAACGGCCCATACCAAGCCAATCCAAGGCATAGACATTAGTACCGCGGCTACCAGCCCATGTGGCCAGTGTAGGGAAGTTCCGGAAGAAAAACCCAAGACCAGCACCATAGCCGTGCAGGACAACAGCAGGTGGAGGTGCTGCTGGAGATGGATTCGTAGCCTTGATCGAGAGAGAATTGATATAGTGCTTCGGGGACGCCAGTTCTACCCGTTCGCTGCGGGCGATTACTGGGCTACCATCGACCGCAGAGGTAGACATTCTTTCCGGTAGGAAGAAAGGTAGCCGCCTGAACGGAAACAACGGATTGAGTCGAATTCAAGGTAGTATGCCCAGGTCGTTCTTCGTACCTCAAGAGCCGCTCTTCGGCTGCGGCACCTTGTTTTCCCCCGACGCTCCACCTGTGTGAATTCCCGCATGAGATCGAATGGATCACCGAGATGAACACGAAACGAACCAGCTCCTCAGGCTTGCGGAAAAAGTGACAGGGATGTCACGAGCAGGGGGGATAGGGAGGTGTAGGGACGAGCTCGAACCAGCCATAGAGCTGTCCTGGACCTGGATGACGGAGGAATAGAGATGGTACGGTTGGCGACAATGGCTTCTGCCAGGTGCTGAAATATCACGACTCGGTGGACGGTGCGAGTTGGACGGCTTTAAATTGGACTACGTGCGCAGTTGCCGATGCCTTGCGCAATGCACCACGCCTGCTGTAAACCAGCATGACTAACTAACTTAGTCACCCCTGACATGTATCTACACGGCTCATCTACTCTCTCATAGTTGCGTCATGTCACGGGCAATCGTACGAAGCAGACAACCAAGGATGTGCGGTTGGGGCCATCGTGCAACACATGGCCGAGCTCAAATCGCTAATTCATGACCAGTGACAGGCCGAGTATCCCCGCCATAACAACTGCATAGCTTGTAGTACCGCCCTACACCGAGTTCTACGCGATGGATTGTTCCCCGTGCGTGGGCAGTGGGAACGTCGAGGAACAAGGCTATGATCTGTCAACCGCAGAGTCCAATCCCGTCTGAGACCTTGGCTGAGACGGCTGACAGGGCGGGTATGCGGCCGTAACGGTGCTGGTGCCGATTTAGAGCCCACGTGACCTGGACCACCAGCCAATTAGATTCTCTCTAATTCAGCATATATGATTGCCTTGTCTACGACAGGTCTCACCCATCAGATATTCCCTACCCTCCTTCCAAAAAACTTACAAGCTCATTTTGTACAGAGCGCCTTGGATTTGAACACTCCAGTCCGGATAGCCTCTATCTCCTTTGCCGCAATGGACAAACTAGTGGCCCTCTCCCGCTTCAGGAAAACATGTCCCTTCCTCGGCAAGACGCAGTCGCAGACACTCCGCTCTCTCTCTACCCTTACATCCTCCCGCTTCCCTGCCATCTCCCAGCTTACAGAGTCAGCTACGAAATGTCCTATCATGGGTCCCGCTTTGCAGATGCGTTCCACCCAGATGGTTGCTGGATACGCCAGTGTCGCCGCTCAGGCAGACGTACAGCAAATTCACCTTAGCAAGGGCATATTCCCCGGTTCCCAGATCACCGACGCCGACATTGCCAAATGTCCCCACGCTTCAGCTGCTCGAGCGGCTGCCCGCTTGGCTGAGGATCTTGCAGCCGCTGCAAAGGCAAACACCGCCTTAGCTCGGAAAGTCACACCAGATCCCGTTGTCATGAAAGCAGGCGGCTGTCCCTTTCATATGGCTGCCGCTCCAGTGCCAGCTGTCCGCGCTCAGAACTCTAATGAGGGCACCTTCAACTACGATCAACTTTTCGCAGTAGAACTCGAGAAAAAGCACAAGGATTTGTCTTATCGTTACTTCAATAACATCAATAGGCTTGCAAACAAATTCCCACTTGCCCACACCGGGAATACCAAGGACGAAGTCGAAGTTTGGTGCGCTAACGATTATCTCGGCATGGGGAACAACCCAATTGTACTCGAAACCATGCAGTACGTGGAAATCACCGTGTCTGATCCCGTTCTCATCAAGTCTCGTGCGTAGCCGGACTCTTGACAAGTACGGTGCTGGGGCTGGAGGAACACGAAACATCGCTGGAAATAGTGCCATGCACCTCGCTCTGGAAAAAGAGCTAGCGTCATTGCACAGGAAACCAGCAGCCCTCGTTTTTTCCTCGTGCTACGTGGCAAATGACGCTACCCTCTCTACTCTTGGATCGAAACTCCCGGGCTTGGTTTACTTTTCTGACGCGTCTAACCATGCCTCCATGATTCAAGGTATCCGTCATTCCGGTGCGAAGAAGGTCATTTTCAAGCACAATGATCTGGAGGACCTAGAAAACAAGTTGAAGATGTGGCCTCAGGAGACCCCGAAGATCATCGCATTTGAGAGCGTTTATTCTATGTGCGGCAGCATCGGACCTATCAGCGAAATCTGTGATTTGGCGAAGAAGTATGGCGCGTTGACCTTCTTAGACGAGGTCCATGCTGTGGGGTTGTACGGTCCTCGTGGTGCGGGAGTCGCTGAACATCTTGATTTTGAAGCGCACCAAAGGGCAGGCCAAAGTCCGGATGCTATTAAAGGTAGCGTTATGGACCGTATTGACATCATCACTGGTAAGCTGGACATTAAGATTTACACTTCGGGCCTTCTGATCTCCTTCGTAGGCACTTTAGGCAAGGCTTATGGCTCTGTTGGAGGATATGTCGTTGGCTCGCGCGATTTCATCGACATGATTCGTTCCTACGCTCCGGGATTCATTTTCACCACCTCCCTTCCGCCAGCCAGCGTCGCCGGCTCTCGCGCATCCATCATGTATCAGAAGCATCATATTGGCGACCGCGCTTTGAAACAAGTCAACGTTCGTAAGGTCAAGGAGCGCTTCGCTGAGCTGGATATTCCTGTCATTCCGGGACCATCCCACATCGTGCCGGTTCTCGTAGGAGATGCGGGGCTAGCTAAACTAGCAAGCGATAAACTTTTGCACGAACACAGCATCTACGTCCAGGCTATCAACTATCCTACCGTCGCTGTTGGTGAGGAGCGTTTGAGGTTCACTGTCACGCCTCGCCACACCACCGAACAGATTGATAGTCTTGTTCGTGTTGTCGACACTGTTTTTACGGCATTGAACATCAACCGTACAAGTGACTGGACAAAGACAGGAGGACGCGCTAGCGTTGGCATTGGCATGGATGATGTGAAACCCATTTGGACGGAGAGCCAGATCAATACTGCGGGTGTTCCCCAAACCTTGCGGAATGGTCAACCAGCCGTGGTCAATGTCGCGGCAGTCGATGTTGTCCGTAAGGACTTGGAAGCTCTATTGGGACCGGTTGACGATGTGCGCAAGGTGGAGAACGAAGTATTCACGGGGGCAGTTAAACTGGCCGCGGGTTCTTTTGCGAAACACACTCGAGTCCGGGCAACTGTTAGTAGCCCGATTGAAGTACCCCCAGCTTTACAGGTTCCTGTATCTGCTTGATCCACTTATCACTTATTCCTATGTACCTGGTACATCGCCGTAAAGAGTTCATAATACCATGTCATTGGACCTTGAAATCGGTCGGAATCATAGTGTTAGCTGTTCTGATGGAGTGCATCAAGGATGGATAAGGCTCGTGACGTGTTTGCTCGTTGATTGTTCGCAAATTCGACATTGTTACTGCCATCGGATGGCTGGGTGCCTTGCACGGGTGCCCTTTCGGAAGGTGACGATCTTGAAATACACTCATCAATCAATTTCTGTAATCAGATTCAGAGTCATCAAGTACGGTGAATCGCATTACTGGCCTCTCTTGCGCCGCCCCTGAT
>JBBPJY010000245.1:8605-21071 GCA_038088975.1 Xerocomus cyaneibrunnescens
GGCAGGCGTGATTGCCATGGCCGAGTTTGAGACGATGGTGGCCAATCATACCCCGAGCGTTTATCTTCAAGCTCATCGACTGGTTGTTGAATGTCTTGCAGGGGAACATCCACAACAAGCCTCTGACGTCCTCGCCGAGGTCACTGCACTACTCCTACGTATCCATCGCCATGGCAACGAACGAGTTTGTCATCTCATGCTACAAGGCTTGGAACACTGGGTACCAAATCTCGAGATCACCGCGCCGGACACGTCGAAGCTGGCTTTGACATCAAAGGGCAGCCTGGTCGTGTATCACCTACTCGCTCTTACCAAGCGATTTGGCGACGCACAGCCTGAGCAAATCGCCACAATTTGGGCTCGACTCGTTGAGCTGCCAGACCCATTAGCTGGGCGAGCTGTTGCATCCTTCCTGGTCAACGAGTCTCTCAAGGTTGCTACAAATGCCTTCGTCAAGTGCGCCTCCGAGGTTATTGCGTGCCTATCTCGTTCAGCGGCAGGTGTACAAATCTTCCAGGAACTATGCAGCGTTTGCGGGCCAGAAAGGATGCTACCAACGTTCGAGCATCGGCTGGAGCATCCGATGCCAGAGGAACTCGAGCTGTGGTCCGACCTCGATGTGTTGTTCGCGGATAATCAGCCCCGCCAGCTTTTGGGTTCCGCTCAGTATGCGATGATGTACATTGGGGCGGTCTCACTCGAACGCATGTGGACGCACCACGAGCAGATACCTGTCATCCTTTCGGCCGTCCTCTGCCATCTGGATCATAGGGTCTCGATATTACGATCAGCTGCGCGTCGCATGCTACTCCATCTGATGAGAGCTTGCGTATCGCGGTACCCATCCACTGCTGACAAGGTGGGACAGGCCGCCCGAACGTCTCTGCTGTCCGTCATCGCGAGTATGGAAGGCCAGCGGGATTCGCTTTTCTGGTCAGAAAGTGATGCAGAGGAGGTAGTCATGCCTCGCATGAAATTCATCGTCGACCAGGTGGTGTCAGTCATTGGGCAATCCGTTCCTGACCTGGCAAAGAACTTAGCAGCCCGATTGGTGCCTTACGTCGAACATTGCCACATTCGCAGCATTGCCAAACGATCGCTTCAGGTCTTTAGGTTGCTGAAGGTCCCTCTCTCTCAAGACGTCCTCGGACACATACTCAGCCGCTTATGTACTACCATCAGCGACGACGAGACCGAACTCCATTACTTTGCTGAGGCGATTGTCTCCACCCTTGTTGTCTCTGTGGCTTCAGATGATCTCAATCCCGCTCTCCTCCCCCGCCTATTCTGGGCAACAGCTTCGTGTCTCATGACAGTCGTTGAATCGGAATTCGCCGCAGCAGTCAAACTCTTGACGGTGTTACTTGGCAAGATGGATTTGGGGAACCCAGAGTTCGTCGAGTCAGTACTTGCTCAGCGTCCGGAGTCTTGGAACGGCACGTACAGTCTGCAAACATGCCTCTTGAGTGGCTTGCGCTCGGCCACTACCATGGCTGACACCTTTGTTATGCTTCAGCGTCTGACGAGAGTCTCAGATTCACGACTTATCGAACCCTCCGAACGTCGTGTTTGTGACCTGTTCGCCCTCTCCCTTCCGTGGTGTTTACACTCCATGGCTAGCGACACTCGTGATGCCGCCCTTGACGACTTTTGCACTTCCGTCTCCAACCTTGCTTCACAAGAGAGCCATGATACCATCTCCCGCATCATGACCTCCTTCGTCAAGAATCGCTTCCGTACCAAGGACGACTTCATTCGGCAGTCTATCGCGGGACTTCGCGAATATTATTCAGCTACGCGATGGTCGGATATCGCCACGCTCCTTCTGGGCCTGGTTCTCAATAAGGAATATTGGGTACGCATTCATACGATGCAGGTGTTGAAGGCGTTCTTCCAACAACGTGACCCCCGAAATGCACACCATTCACTTGCCACCGAACACCTCATGCCGTTGCTGCGACTTGTCGAGGGTGACCTAGCTGCCCAGGCACTTGACGTGCTTGAAGAGCCAACAAGGGTGTCTGGGGGACAGAATTCCCGCAATGTCCTCCGGATGAGCATGCATAGCTCGTTCAATGCTACCCCTGTAGATGAAGGAGAAATATTTGGCATTCCTGAAGATTCAGGATGGTGTATTCCTCGAATCAAATCCCGGCGATCTATTTGCAAGAATAACATGATGGCAGTTGCGCAGACGTGTATTGGTGCGCTGCGTCCGTCGCACGTCGATCTGGAGTCGCGCTCGCAGGTCATTTCGTTCTCTGACCCACTGGATGAGGACCTTGGCGTGTTAGTTCAGGATCTCCACGAGTTGAGTGAATTCTTCCAAAACACGAAGTTGCATCCCCGTATCTTGGTGCCGAGCCAGCAATTGGAGGAACGCGTGGCGTCCATCATTGCCCGGTCGACGGACAATTCCAACGATGCACCTCAGACGCCATTCACGGACGTCTTTCATATCAGCAAACCGAACGACTACTCGGACGATTCTGGGGACGATAGCGGCTCTGATTCGGAGCTTGATGCATTCATTTATGATTCACCCACGTTTTATCAGAGTGCTCCGAATGGCCGGGGGCTCAACTAGTATTATCGTTTCTGCTTTGGTTGGCTTACGTGCATGTATAATATTGGTGTCAGCTTTACTTACTCCATGGATAAATATCCCACCGTCTTTCACGTTTTCTGGGCGTGTTTCAGGCAGAAGAGTCTGACGTCATCCATCATGAGGTGTATCCTCCCCTCTGCCTCGCCTCACTCGGACCTCACCACAACCACCACCTTGGAAGGCTTCTATTGAGCTGTTCAGACTGTCGAGAAGCTGTCAAAGAAAGCATGGGTGATACCATTATCCGCGAGGTAACGTTTCTCCGCGTCCGATCTCCAGGTCACGCTTCCATGTGATCGAACAGGTCGTCAAGAACGTTTGGACGTTCTCCCGGTTTGTCGTGTACTGAACAAAACCCCCCACCCAGCGATTCAATACCTTTCCTCTAGTCCGTTTGCTCGGTATGGCGTCTTTCCTATCGGCGGCCGATCGACGGCAGTCAAATTAAGAGATGGCGGTGTCTGGGTCCTTGCGTCGACCCCTTTGGACCACGACACGAAAGCCACGATCAACGAGCTCGGTCCAGTCAAGTACGTATTTTCGAGCGTGCTTGCTTGGTCGTCTCCACATGGGCCTGTACAGGTACATCATTAATCCGGACATCGTCCACCATCTGTATTTGCTGGAGTTCAAAATGGCATACCCGAACGCCAAGGTTGTTGGCGTGGAAGATACAATCCAGAGGATGAACGAAAAATCATTTCCATTTGACGGGGGTGAGCAGTTCGAGTCATTGCACCATAGTGAACTATGGTGACTCTTTGTCAGTCTGGGGTCGCGATCCGCCTGACACCCAATATGGCTTTGAAGACGATGTGAGTAGACCTGGCGTACCCCTGGATGTATCATTGATCCAGTTTGCAAGATCAAGCACTGGTACGTCGACCAGGAAAAGCCGAATATCTAGCATGGACTCAGCCAGCTCTAGTTATTTCTCTGGCTTTAGAAATAAAGACGTCGCATTCCTTCACGTCCCATCTAGGACTTTAATCCAAGCAGACCTATTGTATAATCTACCAGCAACGGAACAAGTGGGTGACGTGCGTTCGTTCCGTCGCAGATCCACTTTAACTTGTCCCTATAACAGTATTCGAAATCTTCCAGATGGATCCCTCAAGCGACTTTAAAGCCGAATTCGTGGGCTCATCAAAAAGTTATTCAAGGTGTCGCCACTGACGTCGAGTAAGTTGAATCGATACCTATCCTGTTTGTCGTTAGCTGTACCTTCAACTGGACGTTACGTAGAGCGATGAAACGCGACGCAGAGACGGTGGCTTCCTGGGACTTTGACAGGATCATCCCTTGCCATGGGGTAAGTCCTGAAAGAGGCGTGTTTCCGAGCGGCGAGTGTTGACGTCGAGGCTAGGACGTCATCGAGCGAGGCGGAAACAAAGCATGGCGAACGGCCTACCAATTCTTCATCGATTCGGACTAAGTTGCGTCACAGACGTGATTAGTAGTCCCTGGATATATTTATCGAACAAACGCCTCCTACGAATCTGCGAATCTCCTACAGTATTTACACATGAAATACTTTATTTCCGGACACATTGGCAGTGCTGGATCCTTGGAGTTCCCTAACTAGAATCTAAGATCAGGTTGTCGGTCAACTTATTTGCCCTGTACAGTTACACGCAATTGTCCGGATATGTTAGCTTCCTCGTCACTGGCTTCTCTCCCATGGAAAAGGCCCATTGAAGACATCGCTATCAGTAGAGATCTCAGCATTGCATAAGCTTGCGGCAGGATGGTCGCGTTAATGTGGGTCAACGACAGCACTATGGTTATGCTTTTCATGTCCCTGCTGCGTCACTCGTGTATACCGGCTGGACACAAAGTTCACCTTGCTGCACATGCCGCTGCATCAAGATGAGCTTTGCGAAGACGGGTCGCTAATGCACGGAAGAACGACTCCACACGACGTGACCAGCCGAAGGCAGAATGAATACGGATATGGCGAACGTGAGATCCGGGGGTTAATCTTCGATAGCTCAGTCGTCCAATAGGTCATTTCCTTCATGACTGCTGCGTGGGCTCTGGGGCGAGGGTAAGATTTTGGCTGCGAAATGGTCTCGTCAGTAAAGAGTTGCGATTGCCACTCGAGAAGCGTTTTCCTTGAAAGTCATGGTATACGACAATAGGAACCCTGAAGGGCATAGGATCCTGAAAGTTGTGATATAGCGAGAAGGTCGCGTGTCGCGGTCCCTAACAAAATAATGAAACGAACTGAGATCTCAGATGAATTTACTCTGGAAAACTTGACGTTAGGATGTCCCTGAGTATCCATCTCCTCCGCAAGACTCCCAAGGCTGGATCATCAATCAAGCTTGAATCGTTCCGCTTGCTCCAGCCTGTGTCCTGCTGATTGTCAGTCAGTAGTAAAAAGTTAACTTGGTCGGGCAAGCAAGTCAAAGACGGTGCCACCCTCTAAAAGACGCAAATGTTGCTGATGGATCCGAGTCAAACTGTATAAACATTCCAACTAGATCGACCACTTTGCGTCAGAATATCATGGACCTTGGAACGAGTGTGAGTTTGAGTTCGGGTTATGGGATCAAACGTACCTGTGTCATGATGGTTCGCCTACCGAAAAATTCCAAACAAATAATGCAAACTGCAGTAATCAGTGGCACTGGTGTTTGCACGTACGTCAAGTTTCTATCGATCCTCGAACTTGATACATGGCCGAGCGAACCCAACCTCCTTACATGGAATTGAAGAGCCGGCGAGAGCGAAGTTCAGCGGAATGCTTCAAGGAAATTTGCGCATGTTCAGTATGCCATGAATCTTGCGAATAAAGTTAGTTCGACCCCACGGCGGCGAAACTATCACAGGTCCAACCCTCTTTTTTAAGTGAAGGCATTGGAATTCGTCGCGGAACTCTACCATGTACAAGCCCAACTTCATTACAGGAGTTGCTGTAAAGGACCGCCGATTCCCACCTCGTGCAACGTTAGGGGGTACGCTCTGGACATTGCGATTACGTCCTGCTACTTGGTCAGGTCGGTGACGAAGGAATCTCTGCAATACGCATTGGAAATGCATGGTGTAGGCTATGACTTCTGGAAACACAAACCCGTATTTGCGTCAGTTGATCACTTATGAAGTGAGGTGAGCAGCCTTTTCAGAACACGAGGTGGAGTCGTGTATTGGGGCAACGGTCTCTTATAAGACTGGACCTGGGGTGAGCACGCCGTCACACTGACACCACGATCCTACCACCTATGCCCCTCTGCCTGATTTGCCCCACCGGCGACCAGCCTTTCTTCAACGAAAGCAGCGAGCTGACGAGTGTAATCTGGTTATTTGCCCATCAGACGCCATTACGGTCTGACTCTTTGTCCACTCTCTAGCATATTTCGAAGGCACACTCGAAGGAACCTCCCAGTTCCGCAGCACGTCCTCCACAACTCGTCTCCGCTATCCAATGTTGCATCTGCAACAAGAAGTTCACCACTCTAGTTGGTTTATCCAGTCATCAGAAGGCTAAACGCCACTATCCGCCTCGTCCCGCGTCCCCCCCCAGATTCGCAAGCTCCGAGGAAGTCGCTCACCCATCGGAGACTCGCGCAGTCTTTCCAACTACCATCAGCAGCAATGGGATGTTGGATGTGGCCGGACAGCATGTTATCCATCGTTGCAGCAAGTGCCAAGTAAGCTTCGACTCGCCTACTGAGCTGAAAACGCACCAGTCCTCCCACGACAAGATTCCCTGCTCAAAGTGCAGTCACCTATCCTCTTCCCTCATCGAGTGGAATGACCACTTCAAGCAAACACACCAAAAGACTTCGCTTAGTAGTCGTCAGCCAGAGCCCGCTCCAGACGCCATCCTCGCTTCTCATCGAAGCTCTAGTCCAGCTATCACTCGCCCGGGGAGCTCCCAGTCCACAAGCAACAAGATCGTCTCTTCTAACTCGCACGGCAATGGCCTCGTTGTCTGCGAACTTTGCAAGAAAGAATTCAAAGGCCAGGCGGGCTTGCAAGCGCACACTGCTGCGAAACATCCTACGAGGGCGGAGTGCGTTATTTGCCACTCCATTTGTCCCTCAACAGCTGCGCTCGAAGAACACGTCGACATCGTCCACTCGTGCGCCGTGTGTCGAGACGGCATTTTGAGAGATACCCAGACTTTATCCGATCACATGATCGAGCATTCGCATCCTATTCTGTGCAAGAGGTGCGGAACACGGTACCGGATGGAGGAAGAGCGCAGGCTTCACTTCGCTGCTGCAGATAACGACCATCCTGTTTGCGTCGCTTGCCATCTCGGCTTTGAGGATGATAATGCATTATGCGAGGTAAGTCATTCAGTTTGAAGTCACGTGCCCCGCTGGTGCTCACATGGATATATTAGCACACGAATTTAGTTCATCCCGTTTCTCCGAGGTCAAGCCCAAAGCCGAGCTCTCGCCGATCGTCTATGGAACGTGGCGTGGAGGCCCGCGCAGCTACGGTACATCCCCGCGGCTTTCATTGCGACGTCTGCCACGAAGCTTGTGTGTCTCAGACGGAACTCGACATCCATGTCGTTACAGTTCACTCGTGCCCCATTTGTCATGATGGTATCTACATGGACATGAGAACATTGGAGGAGCACCTGGAGCAGCATCGTTCCCCTTACGCGTGCCATTCTTGCGGCTTGGCCTTTACCGAGGAAGATCGACTCCTCGAACATTTCAAGGACTCCCCGAGCGATATTCATCCTCATTGCCAGAGGTGCCAGCTTGGATTTGAGAACAACGATACGTATACTGTCGTAAGTGTCTCGCTTCTTAGATATTGTAGTAAAATCATTAGTCGGCATTCGCAGCATGTCAATGAAGCCCACCCACGTATCGCTTGTGATGTGTGCGAGGGCGAATTATTCGATCAGGAAGAACTCGCTATTCACTATTTGAGCTCGCGGAAACATCCCAAGTGCGAGAAATGTGGCATTGGATTCAGGGACCAATTTGATTATACGGACGTGAGTAACAAAACTTGTCGCTGGTTACCTCTTGACCTTGGATCGTGCAGCATGGTGCTTCAGCGCATCCCGAGTGTCACTGTTACTTGTGCCAATGGCACTTCGACGCCCCGGATGTCTTGCATAATCATATTAGGCACTTTTTCAATCACCCCAAGTGTCAACCTTGCAATATTAGGTTTGCTGACGCGGATGGGTACCAATATGTGAGATCTAGAACTTGGCATGACAACAATAACCTGATGATAATCCCACTTCCGCTTTGCAGCATCTTTTCACCGTCCACCGCCCTAAATTTGGTGATCAGGAACGATCCGCTGTTTTAGCTGTCGAGCCCAATCGCAAGAATAAGGTGCCCCACGATGACCAATCGAGCCCCCCACTAAGTGCTCGGGCCTTTGACCCTGTTTGGGGCTTTGAGGGTAGTGCGAATCTCCCATACGCGTCATATATCCCCCTACCTCCCAGTCAGAGCGGTTACTCTAGCCCCACATCTCAAAGGTTAACGCCTGAACCCGGTGATTCGTCAGGGTCGCATTCGCGTAGTTCCACCCTTTCCGTCGAACAACGTTCTCCTACCGATGGTCAGGCGTGGAACGTGTCAATCCAATCACCATCTGTGGACGATGGCCAAGATCTCAAGGCATCTTCCGAATATGATCACTCGCCCTTGTCGACACTTCCGGCAGTTGGGACACCCCTCATGTCCAGTGTTCCGACAATCCATTCTGTTGACTTCCAAAGCCCGTTCAGCCCACGGCCTGAACCGGCCCCTCTGTTCTCTTTGTCTCAAGGGATTGTTGATACCTCTGTGGCTGTGGCGGAACATGACGAAGTGGATAGCGATTCTAGTAGCTCTTTTACCCGCTCCCCTCCATTGATCTCTCCCGTCGTCAAACTACCTGATCCAGGTGCAGTGTCCCCAGCATCCACATCGAGTTGGACGGCGACAAGCGAATCAGACTCTCGAAGATCTTTGCCTCATCCCCGCTCCGAATCATCGTCCAAGAGGATGAACGGCACGTCTTCTATAGGTCAGACTGCAACGTCCGATCATACTGTCCCACAGTTGAGCTTGCTGGTTCCAAGCTTGACTCAGTTTACTAATAACGCAAGGTCGTGGTCAGATTCTCTCGCATCCCATACGGAATGTATTAACGCTGTATTCTAGTAACTCTGGATGCCCCAGCTCTATCTCCCCCGAGTCGGCTGGTATCAGTGTCTCCGCGAGCATGACACCAGAGTATCTGCGCGAGGCGCGGGCTTATCTATCGCTCACACATCAGACACAAGAGCCATCGTTCCCTCCAGCATCTCACAGTCCTGGTATCTCATCGCCCATTTTATCTTCCGGGGGACTCGCTATTGGTGAACGGGGACGACGACGTGAAGTGCGATTCGAAGAAAACATCATGTCGGAGACCGCATGGGATAGGCGGTCCACGTCGAGTGATTCATCCCTCGAGCCACCCGTCGTACTCCCTCGACCAGGTTCGAGCAGCTTCAGGACGAACGGTATGTCTCCGTTGTGTCTCGCGTGTCATATTATCTCTTATAACCTGCAACAGGTATCAGCAAGTTACCGCGGTTTTCCGCTCTCAGGCGTCCGACTAGAAAGTGGACAAACGGCCAGGCAAACCATGCATCTCGCCGCGCATGCAACAGACGGGCGAACGGGACGCCTGTGCAGTCGTACCACTGCAGGTACTGCTATAGAGATCATTGCGAAGAGCCGACAACGACGACGTGTGGCCACCTGTTTTGTTACGAGTACGTGTGGCCTTGCATGATTTCCCCTTGGCTAGCGTTCTGAACTGGATACAGGTGCATTTCTACGGCGGTTATGAAAGACCCGCATTGTCCCGTTTGCGAGGCACCGACGTTGCTGTATTGTCTGTTCCGCATCGATACGTCAGCTTAAACATGGTGTAATGATATGTCCAAAACCCCATTTTTACAGTCATTTGAGTGTCACGATGTTATGTAGTTTTATGTTACAGTGTATTTGCGTGGTTGCTGTCAGTCCGTGAATTTACTTGGTCTCGTTGGTTGACGACGAATAGCTACTTAGTAGCAGCACTGCAGCGGCCTGCGATGACGTAGCATGGTCTGGTGCTTCACACCAGCTCTTGTGAGGAGACATACGATCTGTGCGAATAACGGCTATCAAGGGACAGTAGAACTATGTACAACGGTACCTAAGTAAATGAAGGAAGCCCAGCGGCTCAACTCGTTGCGCAGAAGGATAACAACGGACTCGGGCTAACTATCATAATTATATATGCTGATACGAGTGGCAAAGTAGTGATGGCCTATAAGGACAAAGGAAACAAAGTATCGCAACAGTCAAAAGGAACAAATACCGCAGCGTAGTGAAGGGAAAAAGCCTATAATCTTGTAGTGAGGTACTCGAACCTGTGTACGGCTGCGCTCGCGCTTCAGGTTGCTCTCCCAATATTTTCCGCATCTGTCGTAGTCAACGAAACAAAAGGTCCTCCAAGGTGATCCATCTACTAACATGAGCTCTGAAAAACTGATGTGACAGCACTTCAGTGAGCGAATCGGAAATCAAGTCGCTTATTCCCAAGGTCCTTTGTGGTCTTCAAATACTGTGCTTTCTCCTACAAACAACCCGGAAGGTCAGTCCCTCACATCTGAGAGTCCGATTAACTTGCCTCGGGCGTCATGGCATCCCAAATCTTCGCACGCTGACAGTTTCGCCAGACATAATACCCCTTCGTTCCAGGAGACAACAACAGCACATTGACACAACAGATGATGATCAGGATCCGGTTCCCTCGTTGGTCTGTGGGGGCGGCGGACGTGCATGAGTATGAGCATGAGATGTGCCTGTTGCAGAAAACAAGTCGAGAACGTACATCTGGGTGCATCGCTCGCTGTATATATCTGTGATGCGATGATGAGGCTCACTTGTATGAACCTAGAAAGCTGGTGTTCAGTCCAAAATGTTGATGCGAGATTGCTTGGCGTACATGCTGCACAAGGACGCGCTGGCGGTACGATTAGCCACAGAACCCGAATTTCTGGAGCACCATCCCGCCTGTGATGAATAGTCGTGAGTTCCTGCGGACGCATGATTCGACGTTCTACTTACATAGATTGGAAGGTTACGACTGAAACGAGACCGGGACGTTCAGTCAACGTACGAAAAGAAAGTTTGAGGGAGACGTACGGATAGGAGAGGAGTCCGGTCAGCAGTCCCTATCAATCGATCAATATGCTTTTCGAAGAGACTGTGAGAAATACTTGCGAAAACGAGCCACGGATTCGTTCGTGACGGTAAAGCATACAGCGCTACCAGGAATGGCAACGTCCACACGTCCTCCACCATTGACATGAAGGTGCGTTCACCAATCCATTCTGACGCGAACACAATGAGGAACATGCTGACTATTCCCAACGCTTGTGATGGTATAGTCAGCAAGGTGGTGTTAAAAGTATTGAATCTAAAGCATCAGTTCAGTGGCAAATCGAAACGAACATGCAGGGTTTACTTGCCCCGCATGTCGAAGTAAGAGGGTGAGGTAGGTGGAAGGTGGGCCGCCAGGTATTCCAGACACAACACAACTATGAATGGTGTCAGTTAAAGCTCATATACAGGTTTCGCTCGCACTTACAGAATATACACGGGCCATAAATCATAATTGCAGACGGCAGTCCAAAGTCTTCCTATGGTTAATCCCTCTCGGTTGTGCATATCACCCTGTCGACGTTTTCCAGCATGTGACATCCACAGCGGACACGCTGATCATCACCTTGGTTGGATCGTCACGAAGGATTTTGTTCACTAAAATAACTTCTTCACGCTCGGTGAGCCACCCCTTTGGCCGGAACCACGTTTTCGTCTGCGTGGGAGACGGTGGCGTGTAGAAGCAATAGGCGACGCCTATAGCAAGCGTTATCAAGCCTCTGCGTGTGCAGTCGTTGGAAGGTAGTGGCCGACGAACAATTACACCACCTACTCTATCAAGAATAGCCACCTGTGAACTGATAGGATCAACAAGCTCAAACGTCTCGTAGTGCATAGGAGTGACTTACCGCCACCCAGCTTTCCCGGCAACACCATCGAGATGGAAAATACCGTATGCAAGGAAGCTAGCCACGATATCACATAAGTTCATGGACATCGAGAAGAAAGCCAAACGAATGGGAAGCTCGGTCTTTGTATAGAAGTCTAGGAGATATTGTCAGTACAGGAGAGAATCATGAGTCGTCACTTGAAAAGGACGGACAAGACATGTACAAAACAAGCCCAGGTACAAAGCTGAGCCATGCAAGATCAGTCGAATTCTTGTGAGCAAAATCGATGACGTAATAATTACCCTCCTTGAAGAAGTCTGTCATGTACCAGGTCAGGGTGTTATAAGAAAATAAAGACATGGACGAGTCATCGTACCCGAGTAATGCGCGACAAGTCAGGAAAGATGTTCTTCCTGTAAGCCAAAATTGACTAAGAGAGACGATACCTGCAGCATGATGAGTACCGTTGCATAGACTCTGTAGGTTACTCTTACTCCAGAGATATAGCTGGATCGGTGCCCAGCGATCGGGTCCAATCTGATATCATCAATGAACGAACCATAGAGCATGATACCAACATACACGCTTCGAAATCAGCTGTGATGGCAGTTCTGCGCACACGTAGGTAATACGGAAAATGGTATTTCCCAAGTTGAAGTCTAATCGCAACAAAGTCATCGGCTCATCAGACACCCTCGGGAAAGAAAAAGAGGATTGTTCCAAGTCACCATCTGTAGTCAAATGCAAGTTGGAAAGAAAATTGGCTGAATTTGCCTGACTGACGTTGCCGCGGTCCAGGTTTAGTGCGAAATAAGCGACAACGGCCATAAACGTAATCTTCCAGTCAATCT
>JBBPJY010000246.1:0-25506 GCA_038088975.1 Xerocomus cyaneibrunnescens
AGAAAGCCCCAGATTAGGGCTTTCTAATGTTCTCTGGGTCTAGGGGTCTTGTACCAATGGTTCTCCAGTTATTGACTCAACAATCAAAATGTTGCAAACATTGCAACAGTTTTGTTGCTCACTGTATTACCAGACGTTCAGTCTCTTGTGAGCTACTAATCTACATTACAACTCATTGAGGATGCAGTAGGCATTGTTCTACAACAATGCCCCTGGCCTGGCTACCACTAGGACCAAGACCACAGAAGATGAGAAGCTGTTGAATGTGCACTAGTGTAGCTGCACTTCACATACAGTGACTCCAAAAACCCTTTCCATGTTTATGGTTTTGACAATGTGTGACATATACTGCCAAACAGTGATGGAATTTCGCTTAGCTTTGGCGGAGCCATAAATAGTACATACTATTGGCTATAGGATTTCCCCCTAGGTCACATGATTTGGTTTACAGGCTGGTGAAATATGAACATTCTGAAACAGCAATATCATGGAAAGGGTTTTTTCACTTTTGAATTCAAGGCATTATTAGTACTTGATATAGCCTCCTTTTGCCCTAAGCACTGCCTGAATCCTCCTAGTCATCCTCTCAATCAACATTTGACATTCCTCAACTGGTATCCTATCCCACTTCACCTGAACTCTTTCCTACAATACATGAATTTCATTAGGAGGGTTTTCCTGCTCTGCAAGCTTTCTTTTCAGCCAACCCCAGAGATGTTTAAGTCAGGAGACTGCAGGCCAGACCATAGTCTGGAATCCTTACTCCTCTATCCACTTCTTGATCTTTTTGCAGGTATGTTTGAGATCATTATCTTGCTAAATGTCATATCCATCCTCTGACCCCTATGTTGACCCCTCCAAACCATCCCCAACCATCTCTGCCCTCACTACATCCATATCCTCATCCGCTCCTCCACCCTGTGTCTTGGAGTTCTGTCACTTGTCATTGGAGCACCCTTATCTCATTTCAGGCATGTCAGGACTTGTCATCCCTCATGTTTGACAGGTGCCATGCAGAGTCAGTTGCCATTGTATCACTCTCATATGCCCTACTGCTTTCTGATTGCACCATGTGCCCCTTTCTCTTTGACACTTACATGTTTCATCTCCTTGCCTACCATGTTTCACCTTACTCTGCTTGTATATAAACCTTTATACATCCTGTACTATTCCTCAGTATGAATATCAACTAAATTCCCCCCTCCTCATTGTCCCTCCTTTCCTCCTGTCCCTATCTCCATCCTCCTAGTCTGATCTCCAAAATCTGAGGACCCAGACCTATACAAGGGTGTGACACATAAGTCCTACACCAATGTCCTCACTAAGTTCTCTCTCTCCACTTCCTCTGTCAGACCTTTGGTCCACCCCCATCACTAACCCCTTCCACCTTAGTACTCACTGTCCTCCTCCAACCAGAGTTGGCATGGAGATCCTGGAGATTCAATAGTCAACCTGTTAGTTTGACACTAAAAATAATGTCAAAAGAAATAAAGCCATAATACTCCAGAGTTTATGGGAGTTCATCCTTCAAAATCTAGAGGTAGATGTCTCCATCCATCCTACCATCAATCTTGGTAGCAAGCCCAACTCCCTCCCAGGTCATACAACCCCACATCATCAAAGAACCTCCTTCATACTTGAGGGTACCATTTACCAACCTATCACTTAGCCCCTCACCTGCTCTTTTTCATGCCCATTTATGTCCATCTGACCCTAGGCAATTGATTTTGGTTTCATTAGACTATATTACCCTCATTCAATCCTCTACAGTCCAATCTTTGTGAGCATAAGCAAAGTCTAAGCAAGCTTTGCAATGCTTGGCAGAGAGAAGGGGGAACTTGGACTTGACTACAGCCTTCATACCAGCTTTCTTTAAGTGGTGATGAACAGTATTGGCAGAGAGGGGTTGGTTGATGATGTTGATAAGAGCTTTGGTCACCTGGACTGCATTTTCAGCCTTTTCAGAAGTGATAAGATATTGAGCATGATAAATGTTGGTAGAGAAAAGCTTGGAAGTATGACCTCCAATAGCTTTGGGAAGGGTAGAATGCATTTTGGAGTGAAGTTTGTATATTATAGAAGGGCTGACACCAGTTTTTTTGGCAATAGATTGACCAGTGTTGCCAGCATCAAGCAAAAAGAAAATGATGCTTGTTGAGTAAAAGAAAGAAATCTGACCATGGTAGTGGTTGGGAATCAAGAAGTGTGGGAACACTTTTAAACTCAGACATACTATTTGTATGTGTATCTTTGTTTGTAGTAACAAACAGTGGCAATTACTCTATGATTTCACTGAGATCCTGGTTATTGCTTCAAAAGTGAAAAAACCCTTTCCATGGTATTGCTGTTTCAGAATGGTCGTATTTCATCAGCCTGTGAACCAAATCATGTGACATAGGGGGCAATCTTGTAGCCAAGAGTATGTACTATTTATGGCTCCGCCAAAGCTAAGCGCAATTCTCACGCTGTTTGGCAATATATGTCACATATTGCAAAAACTATAAACATGGAAAGGGTTTTTGGAGTCACTGTATATTACCATAGAGTACTATCATACACCATAGACTAAGGTCACGTGATGTAGATTATATAAATCAAACTCAAGTGCTGAGTTTGAATAACACTCTTGAACCAGAACACATATGTGCAACTAGCAACCCACAATCATACCACCCAAGTAAGTATCTGATGGGCATTCTGTTCTCTTCAACAGGTTATGAGCCCTGATTATATACACTGGTGAACACAGCAACTGTGCTGTGCAGAAATGCACACACACCAATGCTGTTCCTAGCAGTTGCTCATCATGGGTGGCAATGTGCAGCAATGCACTCACCAGCTAGCCTAGTACTATGCTGGTGTCAGATTATTGCTGTTACTTCTAGCATGCAACTTGGTTGGCATCAGGAGTAGGGTGAACCTATGCTGGTTTGATTTGCCATTGCTCATATTGATTTACTAACACAATTAAGCAGATCAACAATGTCTTTCTCCACCACTGCCCCCAAGTCCATTCCCATCTCCATTTTCAATAGGTCAAACTGGCACTCCTGGTGGCCAGTCATGGATGCATATCTGAAGTCCACAGGGTCTTATTGGATTACCTCCATCCCAGCCCCCAATGTCCTTACCTCTGAATCAAAGGTTGATGACTGCAATTTTTACATGGCATGGCACTGTGCCAATGACACCATCATTGGCACCATCCAACTTTATATGATGGATAAACTCTGTCAAAAGTTTGACAATGATGCCATGGATGACCTTCTTACAAAATTGCAGGCAGAGTTCAACAAGGCCTCTGTTGGGACAGCCTACTTCCTTTTTAGGAAACTTTTAGATTATATCATTCCCAGCTCCTCTCACTCTGGTCCTGCTCTTTTCAGGATCAAAACTCTTTTCATCTGCCTCTCTGAGGTGAAATACTCCCTCAGCACAAAAGTGCAGGCCATGCTCATGCTGACCAAACTTCCATCTCAGTATAAGACAACAGCACAACTCCTGTTCTTCCTGAAGGACAAGGACAGGAAGTCCAAGACACTGAGCCCCTAGGAAATTCATGATGTGGTTATCCTGGAATTCAAGCAATGCACCTTTACAAAGGGCAAAGGTAATGGCCAGCAGGCCAATAAGATTTCTGCCATGAAGGCAAAGGATGCTGAGCCCACTTTTCAGCAGCAGCAGAAACCTGTGGCCACCTCATCTGATAAAAAGGATGAGAAGCCAAAGAAGAAGTTGCACCATGAAAAGGGCAAGGGCAAGGCCCAAGCCAACACAGCTGTTGAAGTCACCTCCATTGCCATTTCCCCTCCCCATTATAGTCCATACCTCCAGTCCATTATCTTTCTTGGACCCCCACCTCTTCATGCACCAAAGTGCACAGCTTTATCAAGGATCCTATGGTCCCCCCACCAATCAGTGCATCCAGCAGCCTTTCATGCTTGCTGAGCACCTTGGTATCCAACCTTCTTCTGAGTGCATTTACTCTATAGATGCTGCCATCACAGCCAGCACCTTCTCAATCCAAATGGTCAATCCTTTCCCCATTTCCTCATCCTCTCAAGTTCAACTCAAGGACCTGGCTCTGACAACTGCACTCATGGATTACATGGCATAGCAACTGGATTCAGAAGAAGAGGACCAGCCATCAAGAAAGTGCAAGTGGACTTGCCACTTGAAAAAGAAGAATATCTCTGTGCCACCTGCTGCTGCCTGGGATGTTGTTGATATAGGCTCCAATTTGAACACTGCCCTTGTGGACATCACTGGGCTTGATGAGGAATTGGTAGGACTTGTAATCAATATGTTTTGCATACCTTCTGCTACTTCTACATGGACTGAAGCTGATGAGCTTTTACTTGAACTTTTAGTTCATGACATGCCTCCCTCATGTTGTATCATAAATGTACATACTGCACTTCCTATACTAGCACACAATATATTGTGTGTCCCTGCTTTACAGTCTGAGTATGTATGCAAGGCAGTTGGAAAAAAGGGGCATAAAGCCCACCAACAATGTAAGGCAGGAAAAGGTTCATGCACTTGTGCACAATAGATGGACAATAATTTAAGGATCCTGGATTCTGGTGCTTCAATACACTACACTCCTCACAAGGAGGACTTTGTCAAGTACATAGAGCTGAAGGGTGATGCACAGATTTCCATTTTCACTACCACCCATGTGATTTATGTAGAAGTGCTTGAATGAGTGTTGATGCACTGGATTAATGCTGACCACAAATTGCACATCCTTTTGCTGTACAACATTGGTTATATTCCTAACTCAGAGGTCCATCTCATCTCAATGGGCAAGCTACTTCAGGCTGGAGCTTGTGTTGAGGGTACAGGCACATATATCAATATGTTGTTCAGAGATGGTATTTTGCTCACCCTCTTCAAGGCTGGACACATTTCCCATACTCTATACACACCAGAGGCCACACCACCCCATGATCATAATAGCTCTATCACCTGCTACATTACCTTCGACATTATTCATAAGAGGTTTGGCTATCCCTCTAAAGATGTGCTATGTCAGGCTAAGAAGCATACCAAAGGCTTCCCTGACATCTCAGTCCCATCTGAAGAACCAGTATGCCCTGGTTGCATCAAAGGCAAATTACCTAACAGGAGTTTCCCTCCTACTGAGTGACATGCTAAACATGCATTTGAGTTGATCCACTCAGATCTGAAGTCCTTCCCAGTAGAGTCTTACAAACACTACCAATATATAATTACTTTCCTCAATGACTATATGTTACACACATGGACTGTACCTATGCACAACAAAAATGACACACTGGTGGCCACTAGGCATTCTCTTAAAATGGTCAACACACAATTCAAGTTGAAGGTACAAGGATGGATGTTTAATGCTTGGGGAGAGTACAAATCCCTTATGTTCAACAACATGCTCAAGGAGCAGGAGATTGTGATTTTTCAATCTGCCCCACACACACTGATGCAGAATGGCAGAGCAAAAAGGCTCATGCAGACTTTATCTGACAAATTAGAGTTAATGCAGCATGACACCTGTGCCCCAGATAGTTGGTGGGAGTTCTCATTTGCCCATGCCACCCATGTGTACAATCATACACCCATAGCTAGACTCAATGGCAAGATGCCATTTGAAATGCTTCATGGCCAACAGCCTGATGTAAGCCATCTCCAAGTCTGGGGCTGTGCTGCCTATGTGCATGTCCCAGCAGAAACTTGTAAATCAAAGCTTGCACCTAGAGCTGAACTTATAATTCACATAGGCACCACACCTGGCATGGAGATGAATTATATATTCATGCACTCCACCAATGTGATTTACACATCCACACATGCCATTTTTGAGGAACATTGATTCCTGAAATGCAATAAGTCATTGAAACTCCCCATTGCAGACAAACAGCCTGCTGCACCTACTGGAGGAAAGACCATTAAGGTCTCAAACATGGACTTCCCTCCTGTTTACCTCCAGATGACCTACCCATTTCATGCACCTCACAAGCTCCACCTCCCTCCACTCCTGTCCCTTCTCCACCTTCAGCTCTAGTGACACCTCCTGGGTGTCAATCACCTGGCCCCTGAGCAGTTTCTCCTCACCCCCAAAGGCCTCAGAAAGAACACTAAGTTCCTGCTTGTCCTGTAAATGTTTACAGTGATGATCACCATCCAGTTGAACAACAACAGGACACAGACCAGACTTTCCACTGGAAGGATATCATCAGTGAACCCAGACATTCATCATGTCTGTCTGAGCCTGAGCACCAGATGCCTGGCAATCTTTCCAACACACCCAGTGCATATCTTGCCCCCTGACCACAATCTGTCACTGATTCTGAAGCAGATGTTGACCAGCTCTGTCATGAAGGGGGAGCAGGATTGATCATGCACCTGATGTTCAAGGTGATACATTATGGTATGACTTCTGCAGAGTCAAAGCCAGTATGAGAGTGGACATATAAGGACATCTCTAAGCTACCTGCTGCAGCACAGGAAGAGTAGAAAGCTGCATGTCAATGCAAGCTAGATATGCTTCATGAACAGTGGGTCTATGAACTAGTGGATCACCCCCAGGGCTAAAATGTTATAGATAACCAATGGGTTTTTAATGTTAAACCAGATGGTTATAAACATGTGCACTTAGTCACAAAATGTTTCTTCCACATCAAGGAAGTTGATTTGACCAAATATTCTCACCTGTAGTCAGGTTCAAGACTGTGCAGCTGATGCTTGTGCTTGCTGCCTTAGAGAATTGGCACATCAAGGCACTCAATATTCAGTCTGCTTACCTATATGGAAAGCTGGATGCTGAGATCTACATGAAGCAACCCAAAGGGTTTGTAGTCCCAGGGCAAGAGAATAAAGTTCTCCATCTCCAACATGCCCTGTACAGCCTTAAACAAGCTGGACTGGCCTGGTAGAAGACTCTTAACAAGTCCATGAAAGAACTTGGCTTTGAATGTTTGAAGTTCAATGCAGGACTCTTCCTTTACTGGAAGAAGCACACCACTATGGTAGTTGCTGTAGTCTACATTGATGACACCATGTTCTATGGTCCCAACAAATCTGTTGTTGATGAGATCAAAGGGCACTTCATGAAGAAGTGGGAATGCAGGAATTTAGGCCCAGCAAAGGAATTCCTACACATGCACATCTAACAAACAGGACACTTGATCATGATTGATCAGAGTGATTACCTTCTGAAAGTTGTTGAGCAATGTAAGATGCTCAATACAAAGGCCACTCCAATACTACTGCCCAAGGGATATTACCATCTCTCTAACACAGATCAGGTTGACCCTGAACTGTGATCCCATTACCAGATGGTGATTGGTTTCCTTTTGTACCTAACTTTGGGTACACATCTCAACATTGCCTATGCCATCACAGCTATGGCCTGGAAAAGTGCCAACCCAACCCAAGAGCACCTCAACAAGTCACTGTATATCTGCAACTACTTAAATGAAATGCAGAATTATGCCCTTATCTACAACAGTGCCTTAGGGGCAGGCCTTATTGTCCATACAGACTCCAATTGGGGATTGAATTCCAATACTAGATGCTCTCAGAGTGGCTGGATCATGAAGCTGGCTAACACCTCCTTCTGTTGGAAGACCTGTCAACAAGATCAAGTAGCTCACTCCTCCATGAAAGCTGAGTATATTTCTCTCTCTGATTGCAGCCATCAATTTGTATGGCTCTCCTCCTTATTTAAGGAGCTTGGCTACAACTTGAAGCCCATCCCACTTTGTGGTGACAACCAAAAATCCATTTTTATGGCATCTAATCCTGTGACTGAAGTCCAGTCAAAACATATTGACATTAAATGCCACAGTCTCAGAGAATTTGTCAAGGAAAAATTGGTTGAGGTCTTCCATATTGAAGGATCTGGGAATCTGGCCAACATTCTTACAAAGAATCTAGGTCATGTCAAGTTTGAGAAGTTCAGATCACAACTCAGTTTAGTCTTCTATGACAGTCCATCCTTATAAGTGACATTCTCTTATTTCATCTATGTTTATCCCACACCATGTATAAAACATGGGGGAGTGTTGAATATGCACTAGTGTAGCTGCACTTCACATATATTACCATAGAGTACTATCATATATCATAGACTAAGATCACATGATGTAGTTTATATAAAGCAAACTCAAGTGCTGAGTTTGAATAACACTCTTGAGCCAGAACACATATGTATGACTAGCAACCCACAATTATATCACCCAAGTGAGTATCTGATGGGCATTCTGTTCCCTTCAACAGAAACTATGTCCTTAACATAATATCATAAATCTTGACACCCCTTGCATGATAATATCATGATTTTTCTTAAGTAATCCTCCACATGTGTATATAAATCAAGAGTGATACATGAAATACATAAAATTCATGGTGCAGAAACATTGCTGACATTATGGACTTGCAAAGGCTTCATCAAGCAAGGTGACAGGAACCTTTCATTTGCAAACTGCTGTCCTCTGCCATTTCATCACTCCACACAAGAATGTTGCATTCCTCATACACCACTTTTCAATGCAGTTAATTGCTTGTATCTTGTATTCAAGGTTACATTCTTGACAGCACTGCAATCACAGCAGTGGTTAATACATCAATAAACCCTTGATTCAGCTCCTGCACACAGCTATAAGATGTCCATCAATGTGCCCAGAGCAGTCAAGTAAAGGCATGCACAGCCACCCTGGTTGCAAGTGTTGGATTAGCAAGCACATGCATAGCCACCATGACCAGTGCAATTGACCACTGGTGCACACACAGCCTAATGTGCAACATTACTTGTGGATACAATGGTAGGGACATTCTATTCAACCTCATTGTATACCTTTTATCACCCTTTGTTCCTGTGTTCCTCATATGAACCTAGCTCACAACCCTTTGTCCCCCTTGTACCTTACAATAGTACCCTACAGTACACAAGTTGTACCATCTGTTGATGAACACCTTAGTTTGTTGTACCACACATGACTGAGCACCTTTGCTAGTTGTATGCCCTGATTCAATCAAGTGCCAATTTCTATCAGCAAGTTGGACATCACCTTGTTCCACATGGTTCAAATGGATGAATAAATGCTGTCTTCCTGCTGGTTGATCCCTCTCAACATCCTTGATGCTCACAATAAGTCTTTTCCTTTTGACTCTTTTGCTTGTTTCTTTATCTTATGCCACTATCCAAATTAACACCACAACTATTCACAAATATACCAATACTTTGTCATGCTCTGACAAAAGAACCCTACACAATATCATCATAAGCTGTGCTATAACACTTTTTGTCTGCACCTGGACAGCAATCCACCCAAATATGCCAGGACCAGTCAAAGGTGAACTTGTTTTTGTGATTTGTCACCTGGGCATTATGGTTTCAGCTTTGGTTGCTCCTAAAACCATCACTATGTGGGCTATCCACCAGCTCTTCACTGCTCACATAGTATAAAAACAATTTGAGGAGGCACTTCAGGATGGGACCTGGAGCTCCACATGAAGCCATGCTGCAGGCTTTATCTCATTAGTGCCAAAGTTTCACACAATGCAGATGAGGTCAGAATCATAATCCCTAAACCAGTGGCTAAAAGTGTAAGCCATATCCTGTATATGATTTGTCATCTAATGTTCTTACCAGTGGTTTGAAAAGCTATCATTGCTATGTTGCTCAATAGTTGCAATGTTTCATAGAATGCCCTCACAGGATCATAGAAGATTGGCCTATCTGCAGTTTCAGTAAAATCATTGCAAAGTTATCACCACTGAACTTTGAAGCACTCTTTCTATGCATGGATGGGTGGATTCATGCTCTTCATTGACAAAGATCCTAATCTGCCTTACAAGATATACCATCCTCTCACACCCAATGAGCTCTTGAAATTCCTCAAAGATGGTTCCATTCAAATGTCTATGGCATCCAAGAAAGAACTCAATTACAGGAGCAAAGGAGACTAGCTGTCAGAGACAATCACTATCTTGCAGCTGGTGTGGTTTGTCATCCATCTTGCAGCCCAGGCCTTTGAACAGCTCTATATAATGCAACTAGAAGTAGATACCTTGGCCATTTTAATCCTCACTTGCTTCACCTATGGCTGCTGGTGGTACAGGCCCAAGGATGTGCACATCCCTGTTCCCATCTACTGAAAGGGACCAGGAGAACTTCCCAAGATCAAATACAGGTGCATACACAGTCCATTTGATAGTACAAAATTTGATCTGATTTCTCCAGCACTCCTCAAACTATTGGGCAATTCATGCACTGGTTTGAATTCAAGAAGTGTTGGATTGGAGACCCCTTCAGTGGTACATTCCAGTCACTGCTCAGCCTCAGAGGTATCAGGTGCATCTCAGACAATGTTGTCAAAATGCACCAAACTCCCTACTTTTGTGTGTTGAAGATCATCCTGTGTGCTAGTACATAGTTAGATACTTTTCATACATACACTAGGTTACCATATTTGGACAACAGCATCTGTTAGCATGCACATCTGCCCATTTTGCTTTCTCCAGTCTTGTACAACATTGACTGGAGGTAAGCATTTACTGTACAGCATATGTAACTACATACTCACATACCACAGTCCTCACAGACCTATGTTACAGGTAGATATCAATCATAGTCTTGCACAATGTCTGTTATGCTAGGCAATAGCAATAGCTGGAACAAGAACAATGACACAAGAAATGAAGCATGGCAGCTTCAGGTCTTGACTCAAGGATGCAGTCTGATCACCCAGATAGACTGGAGGCTAAAATCAACACTTGGATTGTGCAGAACTAGCTTGAGAGAAATACAGGATGAGAGAAGGCTTATACAGTGGGTCAAAAAACTGTTCCAATATTTGCATGTTTTGCACTAAATGCAATGTCTCTCAATAAAACCTAATTATTATTCTAAACTCTAAGTGTATGAAATGGAGTGCTTGCTCCTGGCATTCTATCAGTTTGAGAATCAAAGCATTTGGTTATGTTTTAATGAAATGGTAGCCATATTGAAATGACAACTCATTGGGACAGTTTTTTGACTTTGAATCCTCATTTAACCCTGGAGTGCTGTAAGATGATTACATACCTTATGTAAGTAATATATTATGTCACTCTTACATCATTGAGTAGTCTACAGCATATATAAACCCTGCCATTACAAATCAATTCATTATAAAACATCTTTTTGCTGCTCAAAGAGACAATATCACCTCTTTTGCTTTTCTAGATCTTTCCTACAGGATAATTGCATTCCAAACTGGCCTAGGAAAGTTAACTGCAACTAAGGTTCTTCAGGAAATCCAATCAGAGAAGAAAAACCATCATGGTGGTCATTTTTCAAAACTTTTTCCCACCAACAAGCATGCCATTGTTTAGCAAATTCTCACTAGAAAGACCAACAATGCAGTTCAGGCCACTCACTTCATTAATTCTATTGTCAGCACTCCTGTCTTTCCACAAACAGTTAGGAATACCCTTAAGAAAGCCTCTCTAAAGGCTGTGATAAAGAAAAAAAACCACTTCTCACTACTGACTATAGAAAAAGAAGGTTGGCCTTTGCTCTGAAGTACCAGCATTGAACTATGGAGGACTGAAAGAGGATGATTTGGTTAGATGAGACTAAAACAGGATTGGGTCAGATGGGCAAGAATATGTGTGGAAAAAGAAAGAAGAGGGAATAACTTCCAAACAGATCAAAAATACTATCAAGTTTGGAAAAGGATCACTCATGGTATGGGGCTGAATGGTGTGGAAGTTTGGGTGAGGTTGAGGGAAGGATGTATGCTGAATAGAATGTGGCAATTCTGGAGGAAGGATTATTGCAGAACATGGAGAATTCTAACATTCTTGCAAATGAAATCATTTTTGAGCAGGATAATAAAAATTCAGAGCATATCTTTAAAAGAGCTCAAATCTGGGTTGAGGAGCAAGATATCAAGCTTCTGGATTGGCCTGCTTAGTCTCTACACCTCAATTCCATTGAACACACTTGGAGTCACCTAAAAAAACACCTTTTAGGTTATAAAAGGGTACTTGTAGGGATTTATGAATTATGAAATAGAATTGTGGTAGAGTGGAGAAGGATTTCTGTGGAGGAGTGTCCAAAATGGATAAAAAGCATGCCTAGAAGGATTTAAGCAGTTATCAAGGCCAACAGAGGTCATACCAAGTACTAAATACCAGATGCTGCCCAAAGTCAAAAAACTGTCTCAGTGAGTTGTCATTTTAATATGGCTGCCATTTTATTAAAACATAATCAAATGCTTTGATTCTTGGACCGATAGAAAGCCGAGAGCAAGTACTCCATTTCATACACTTACATCTTAGAATAATAATTAGGTGTTATTGACAGACATTACATTTAGTGCAAAACATGCAAACATTAGGATAGTTCTTTGACCCACTGTATATCTAAGGGGAGTCATAGATGACTAAGAGAAAGGAATCTGCTAGAATGTTTGATGTATGACTAAGAGGGAGCATGTAGTCACCAAAAGGAGAGATATGACTAGAGGAGATCAAAGTCCAAATAGGCAGGAGATAAGGTGTGAGGAAAGAAAGAAAGAAACAAGGTGCCACTCTGGTACTGGGAGGTGAGGACAACTACCATTGGCCTTGGGGCTCAGCCATCCTAAGGTGGCCTGGGGCACTGCCAACCTAGGAATCAATAGAAAATTGTAACAACATCGACTGGAGTCCTCATGGACCTATGTTACAAGACATGAATAGAGAGATGTTGGCACAAAGCCTCCCTGTGTCTATGGTTAGATCTCTGGCAGGGATGGTGTTTGATGTTGGTCACTGCATTGTGTGAAATTTCACCTTTTCAACACACACTGAGCAAATTCTCTGGTGCATTTCCACCCTCATAATGGCAGTCATGCCAGGCTGTGCTCTGGCTGCTATTGCATACTTGTATCTGGCCTCTGATGGAAAGACTCCCCTGTGCTGCTGCTATAAGGAATTCCAGCTTCACTATTGCAATCCTCTATGTCATTTGCTGTTTAGTTGTGATGGTCATTATACTTCTCAGCTTTCATTTCCTTCCTGCTGGTGTGCATGACAAGGTTTGTTGGATGACTCTTATAGTGCATTTGTCATAGGTAGCCTTCTGTAGGAGAGAGTATATGCTGGAGAGGAGTATGGATGGGACTTGCTGGATGAGCACTTTGGATTACTATTCACAGAAGGGTCATGCAGAGTGAGAGGGTTATACTCTTCATGTCAATTATAATATGGGTGGTTTGACAATGTCCATTACTTTGGTGATTGGAGGAACTATGTGTGCATCCTACTCCAGTGTCATCTGGCAGACTTTGTGCAGTGTCCTGCATTACACATCATGGTGGGGAATGACTGACCCAAGTATGGTGTACCCAGCTTGCATGGAAAAGGTAGTGCACCTGACAAAACACCCACTAACACTCATCCAAATAGCATGCTCAAAAGGGGGAAAGTGTGCATGAGTTAGACTTCAGGTCACATGGCTGTAAGCCCATTGGCATACAGGTCACATGCAGTACACTTTATATCTCACTGCACCTCATAGTGATAGGGCAGTTCATTTTGTACCCAGACCTCATAGTAGCCTATAGATCTTGGTCTAGTTCTTTCTGACTAAACTTGCTGTTGAGAATAATCAGTATTTCATATTCAGACTTCTAGTCCTGATACTGATATTCTAGACTCAATCATGTGACCCATCATGTAATCTTATCTGTTATCTTTGTGGATCATACTATTCACATTACAAGATAGATGACATCATAGATAAGAGTCTCTTTCACTATTTATTGATATATTTGTTATCACTTATCTATGATAGCACCTTTGTCATGGACCATTCTTTCACATTCCATGACATTCTCCTAATTACTCATGGTCATTCTATAATGTTCCATGACCTTCTTTACTGCCATATTTGGTAGTCTTCATGTACAGGTCTACCAGGCCTATTGCCTACTTAGGAGTAGAAGACCATACAGGTACAAACATCCTGTAGGTATATAAGATGGGGTCTTATGCCCACATCTAATAACAAACATTCCTTGCATCATTCATAGTTGCTAGCTTCTCAGCTCCTACAAAGCAACCCCTACCTTTCCTCACAAGTAACTTGCTCAGAGTGAGTTTTTTTGCTCTACTTTAACTCCCTTCCATCTTGTTACACTGCCAAGAGGGCTTTGTCTCTTG
Source organism: Xerocomus cyaneibrunnescens (assembly GCA_038088975.1). Taxonomy (NCBI): domain Eukaryota; kingdom Fungi; phylum Basidiomycota; class Agaricomycetes; order Boletales; family Boletaceae; genus Xerocomus; species Xerocomus cyaneibrunnescens. The sequence goes on from JBBPJY010000246.1 coordinate 14,176, forward strand.
ACAGGTTATGAGCCCCACTTAATCAGTCTTTGATTGATAAAGTGGTACTGTCCTTCAGCTGTAGGTTTGAGCATTATCATCTTCTCTGCTAGGGAATCACCTAAAGCCCATTTGAAGACCTGAGATCACTAGTTGACTGGAGCTATGCTATACACTATAGAGACCAGCAGTTCCCTACATGTAAAATCCATGTTTTTAAGGTTCCTAACATCCTTAGAGGTATTCTGATAATTATCTGCCACTCTCACAGTCATCTCACACCTAGTCTGCTGCTCCTGCACTCAATCTGATGTTTCCATGACCAGTCCACCACATTCTGACTATTCCAGTGTGCCTTCTGACCCACTTTCCATGCAGATTGACTCCCAGTACATGCAGAATTCATCCACTATTCTTCTCACAAAGCTCACATTTCCAATGTTGAAGCATCTTCTGAAGCAAACAAGACAGCTGTGATTCAAAGAGGACCACCACCTAATAACTCATGGCAGTCTCAACAACAACAGCCTCCAAAGAAGAATTGGAGAAACTATAATCAGCCTTTTAATCAACCACAGCCACAGCAGCCAAAACCTGCTGGTTCTAGTGGACCTAAATCACAAAACATGTCTAACAAGCAGAAGAAGCCCTCTGGTTTCCAAGGGAGAGGAAATCAGAAGAAGGACAAGGATAAAGGCAAAGCTGCCAATACCTTTGAAGGAGACAACAATACTTTTGCCTATGTAGTGGAACAGCAGCAAGAGGAAGACCCTTGTGGTTGTTTTATAGATCATCTCCACTTGGATGTCAATGAACAATCCAGACAGATAGCCAGACCATCCTCCTCATCATCCATCCAACCATTTTGTCATAGCCTCAGTTTCTGAAAGTCACCTGACCACTGAAGCACACAAAAAGGGTGATAAGGGAAAAGGGAAGAAGAAGAATGTAAAGTTCTTGATCAGAGGTTTAGCTTCTTCTGCATCACATCTTTGATCTTCAGTTGAAGACAGGTTTGCATACATGGACTCACTGGCTTGGGAACAGGAGGACAGAGAAATTCAAGACTGGATTTACTCTGCACAGATTGCACAAACAATCTACTCCAACCCAAATCCACTGCCACAAAGTGAGACCCCTCCAAACAGCATCTACCACTGCTTGGAATACAATCCATATGCTACCTACAATGATGTGAATGAATATGCTTTTGACTGTTACATGGTTGAAAGTAAGAAGAACCCCTCCACAAGTTCTATCTCCAGAGATCAAGATATCTGGTTGATTGATAGTGGTTGCATTGACCACATATCACCCTATCTGGAAGACTTCACTGAACTCTCAAATCATGAAGTCACTACTAAACTTGCCAATGGCAACACAGTCTCTATGCAAGGACCTGGCACAATCATGCTGCAACAGCTTCCTACCCAGAAAACCACATATCCAGTATTCAAGTTAAAAGGAGTCTGGTTTGCTCCACATGTGAAGAATTGCTTACTATCAGTGATACAACTCACCAATCAAGGTTATCATTGTGAAATAACCAAACAAGGAACTCTGATCTGGATGACCACCAAAGAACTGGCATTTGCTAAATGCTCACATGCTTAGTCCCACTGCATGCACTGGTTCAAGACTAGGGGTCTTATGACGGATGCAGATGTTACAGTGTCAACAGTGGTTAAGAAAAGTCAATATTGGATATGGCATGGATGTTTCAGGCATGTATTCCAAAATTCTCTCCAATATGCTCACAAGACTGTCACCAGCATTCCTATCCTTGAAATTCCACCTTTGGAAACTCCTTGTAAAGGATGTGCCATGGGAAAAATGGCTGAAAAAACAAATCAACCTTCCACAACTTGAGCTCTACAACCTCTGGATATTGTTCACACAGATGTTGCTGGACCACTCACAGTCCAATCACAGCACTGATCCAGATATGTCTTAACTTTTCTTGATGATTTTAGTGGTTTTGCTGTTATTTTCCAACTTCAATCAAAAGATCAAGTTGCCACTGCCTTGTCAGCCATGGTCAACTGGGCAGAAAATTTCACTGGCTCTATTCTCACCTCACTATGCTCTGATTGAGGAGGGGAATTAATGTCACAGACACTTCAGGCATTCATCATGTCACAAGGTATCACCCACCAGACATCATTCCCATACACACCTCAACAGAATGGAAGAGCTGAATGCTTTAATTGCACCCTATTCAATAAGGCATAAGCCATGATGTACCATGCATGCATGCCTAGAGTATTTTGGAAAGATGCTCTAGAGACAGCATGCCACATCTATAATCATCAACCTATAGCTCGACATGATTGGAAAACCCCAATACAAATTTTCAACAACACCATTTCTGACATTTCTTACTTCTGCACATTTGGCTGCAAAGCATATGTGCATTTACCAGAGATTGAGGACAAACTCTCTCCATGAGCCAAAGAAATGGTTTTTATCAGATATCCTAGGAACACAAAGGCCTATACATTCTGGTCCCAGAAACATAGAAGGGAGTATATGGCCACAACAGCAGTTTTTGATGAAGCAATCTTTCCCTACTGTTCCAGAGAGGAAATGGAAAGACAAACTAGTCCTTTTTCAAACACTATTGATCCTTTCATGAAAGAGGAAACTGTTGATGATTCTAGGCCCTCATCATGTGTCAAATTAACAAGTCAACTATTGAATCTCCAGGATCTTCATGCCAACTCCAGTCAGAGGAGGACAATGAGTACTGAGGTAGGAGGGGTTAGTGACAGGGGTAGACTGGAGGTCCGACAGAGAAAGTGGAGAAGGAGAACTTAGTGAGGACATTGGCATAGGACTTATATATCATGCCCTTGTATAGGTCCAGGTCCTTGTATTTCAGAGGTCAGACTAGGACAATGAAGATAGGGACAGGAGGGAAGGAGGAACAATGAGGAGGAGGAAATTTAGTTGGATTTAGTTGATATTCACACTGAGGGATAGTACAGGATGTACAGAGGTTTATATACAGAGAATGTAAGGTGAAACATGGTAGGCAAGGAGATGAAACATATAAGTGTGAAAGAGAAAGGAGCACATGGTGTGATCAGAAAGCAGGGTAATGTATGAAAGTGATACAATGGCAAATGACTCTGCATGGCACCTGTCAAACATGAGGGATGACAAGTCCTGACATGCCTGGAATGAGATAGGGGTGCTCCAATGACAAGTGATGGAACTCTGAGATGTGGGGTGGAGGAGCAGACAAGGATACAGATGTAGTGAGGGTGGAGATGGCCGGAGATGATTTGGAAGGGGCAACATAGGGATCAGAGGATGGATATGACCTTATGCCATAAAGAACACACAGTAATACCTGTTCCACTTCCCAGTGATCAACAACCACCCAATGATCAGATTTCACCTGATGAAAGACAAGACTCTCAGGAATGTCCCTCTGAACTGTCACATTCACATTCAATGGACAAGAGAAGTCAAGAAGTGAGATGCAAGCTTTTTGATGACTCAGATTCGAAATATGTTAAACTATGGTCAGAGGAACTCCAGAGGAACTCTGAGCAGAGTTGTGAGGGGGTTGGACAGGACTTCAGCTTCACCTTATATGGTGCACCCTTGCAAGGGATTCAGTTGTCCCAAATTTGTGGATGGAGGGTCAGAGGTTGGAGGATGGTCAGAGTAGTTGTACAGTGACTTAGAGAGCTGAGGTCAAATGGGGAGAACATCAAGTTGTGTTGATATTCAAACTAAGGAAATACAGGGTGGAATCTACAGAGTTTATATACAGAGGGGAATCAGATGACTAAGTCTGGAGTTGGAAAGAACTATGTACTGGAATGTCAAAAGCTGAGTAATACTGGAGTGCAGCCTCAGAGCTGTGCTGATTGGTAACAGAGTTCTGAGTAAGCAGAGAATGGAACATAAGAGGATGAGTAACAGAGTTAGAACAAGAAGAGAGTCATAATAGTTTACTGAAGGTCAGAATCCAAGTAGTGTATCTAGGAGAGGAACAGGAGAATAGACTGGAGGTTATAGCAGAATTGGTCTGGAAGGACTGGAGATAGACTTATGAGTCTGGGATATGACAGTATTCCCCTCTTAGGGCCAAACCCCTGAAGGCCTTTTGAGGGTCACATGACACTGTTGATTTGTTGGAGTTAGGGTGGAGTGCAATTACCTGTGTGGTATAAAGTCCAGGTTGACTGCAGGTCAACTTCTCAGTTACAAACCATCATGTTCAACCTCAGCAACATCACCAACTGGGAAGACATGTGTTTAGCAGAGAATGCTGATGACAACAACAACCTTTGGAATGCAAAGGTGGCAGAATGGAGACATTGAGTGAAGGTGCAGAAGGAGGTGGAGGAGTGGAGATGCATGGAGGAGGCCAGGAGGGCCAAGGAGGAGGCCATAAGGTGCAGGGTGGAGGCCAAGGCAGCAGCCAGGGTGAGTCATCCTCATTGACAAGTGGGTGCAGCTAACAAGATGCAGGTGGAGCAGGTTGCAAGGAAGCAAGGCTTTAGTAAGGGAAATGGGCATGCAGAGGCACTGCTGGAGTGCTGGAGATGCACCAACCAGGGCCTGGACTGCATTCCAGGTCCTGGAAAATTGACTTCATGTATTGAGTGCCAGGTGGTGAAAGCAAAGTGCAAGCAGCCCAGGGAAGGAAAGACAAAGTGGCAGAAAAGGAAGCAACAGGACAAGAAGGAGCCAGGGCCAAGTTGGAAGAAGGTGAGGTCTGAGGGGGATGGTTGAAGAAGAAGTCAGAGCTGTTGGAGTGTGCCTGGATCATCACAGGGGAGATCCAGAGCCATCAGGAAGCAATGAAGGGGTGGCTTGACCACCTCACCTTGCTGGTGGAGGAGCTGGTGGAGCTGAAGGTGGTGGAGGTATACATGGAGAATGAGGGTGGGGAGAGTGGAGAGGATAAGTGGATGGAGGATAACAAGGAGGACATGAAGGGGGAAGAGGATACCAGAGCAGAGGAGCCAGAGGAGGCCAAAGAGGTAGAAAAAGTAGTATAGCTGTTATTTTTTCTTCTTTTTAAAATTGCAATTGTTTTGCCAGGATCACAAGTAAGGTCCAGGTTTCTCAGGATAGTGGAGGTGGAAATCTGATACAAGTTCCAACATGTGGCCCAACTCCATTGCAAGTAGCCACAAAGTTTCCTCATCAGTTCCCTTGTACCCTAATCAGCAGACTAGGTACAGGAGTTTGCAATTTCTTCATCTTTAGTCAATCTTGAAATCTAAAATTTCAGAGATTTCATATTCCAGTTCACCATCCACCTTGACCAGAGATGGGGGCAGTTAAATACAGTTCGGGATTGTGTTTGGAATGGCAGGTTCCAGTTGGGAAACATGAAAGACTGGATGTACAGACTTCATGTTTTCTGAAAGCTAGAGAGTATGGAAAAGAAAGCCTGCCTGAGTGATGATCTTGTAAGGGCCTAAGTTCTTTTCAGAGAGTTTCCTTGAAGTCCAGTGCTGGAGTTTGCTTGGCATCTGCAGGTCCTTGATATCTTTGCTGGGTGGCAGAGATCTCTTCATGGAGGAAGGAGTGGAGGGAGTCCAGGTCAATGGAGTATTCATGGGCTTGGGTGGAGGTGAGGTCACACTCAGGGTGAATGGAGATATTTGGATGGTAACCTTTATTAGTGAAGAATAGAAAGATGCCTGTTGTAGTGTTTGGGGCATTGTTGTATGTGAACTCCACAAGGGGCAGGAGTTCAGACCAGTTGTCCTGTTGGTAGTTACAATAAATCCAAAGGTACTGTCCCAGGGTTTGGTTCATTCACTTGGTTTGACTGTTATTCTCTGGGTGGTAGCTGGAGGTGAAGTGGAGCCAGATGTCAAGCACTTTTTCAAGGGTGCAGAAGAAGTGGGAGATGAATTCTGAGCCTCAATCAGAGGTGATGTGTGAAGGGACTCCATGTTTGAAAAAGACTTGGAGGAGAAAGAGTTTGGCTAACTCTGGGGACATTACCTTATTGTCAGTTGAAATGAAAACACATTGCTTGAACAGTCTATCCATGACAACTAGGATGGCAGTGTGTCTGGAGGACAGAGGAAGCTGTTCAATAAAGTCCATGAAGATTGAATTCCATGGCTTCTTGGGGATCAGGAGTTGTTTCAGAAGCCCATAGGGCTTATGTCTTGGAACCTTGGCTCAGGTGCAGGCTGTGCAGGAGGAGACATACTCCTTGATGAATGTCTGGATGCCCAGCCAGGTGTATTCATGGCAGATGAGTTCCAATGTCTAATTTTGTCTGAAGTGACCAGAGGGCAGATGGTCATGCTTGTATTGGAGGACTTGGAGGTGGAGATCATCTATGTCAGGAACATAGATATGATCATCTAGGCATAAGAAGCCTTCAGAGTCTATGGTCCAGCAGGAGTCAGAGGGTTCAGAGTCAGACATGTGAATGGCTGTGAGAGGATTGGAGGGAAGAGTGGATAGGATGTCATTGTGGAGGGACTCAATATTGAACAACATACTGGCCTGGAGGACCAGCATTGTGAGTATCATTGCCCTGAGGGATGACACAAGCTGCTCTTGGGTAAAGATGGGATGGAGGTTCTGAGGGTTGATACAAGCATAGTCCCTATCCCCCTTTTTGGGATAGACATCCCAATGTCTAGTGAGGGAATCAGGTTTTGCCCCTAAGCTTCCAGGGCAAAAGCAAATGACCATATTGAACTGCAAGAGGAACTCTGACCACTGGGCTTGATGCCAGGTGAGGAGTTTCATAGTGGTGAAGTATTCTAAGTTTTTATGGTCTGTGACTATGTCAATCAGAGTTCCAGAGCCCTCAAGGTAATGCCACCAAGTCCAGAGGACTTGAAGATGGTGAGCAGTTCCTTGTCATGGATGTCATAATTGAGTTCCAGAGCAGAAAGGGTGCAGGAGAAGAATGCGACAGGGTGAATGTTGTCATCTGAGCACTGGATGGAGAGGATGCCAGCAATGGCATAATCAGAGGCATCTGTCTTGACAATTAGTGGGGTGTCAGGGACCCAGTGAGTGAGGATCAGAGCAGAGGTGAAAGCATCCTTGAGATGCTGGAAGGCAAAGCAACAGGAATCATCTAAATTCCATGGAATGCCTTTGCAAGTGAGGTGGGTGAGTGTCATATCTATCCTCCAACCCCTATGTCACCCTCTCCAAACCATCTCTGGCCATCTCTGCCCTCACTACATCCATATCCTCATTCACTCCTCTGCCCTGTGTCTCAGAGTTCCATCACTTGTCATTGGAGCACCCCTATCTTGTTCCAGGTGTGTCAGGACTTGTCATCCCTCGTGTTTGACAGGTGCCATGCAGAGTCAGTTGCCATTGTATCACTTCTATACATTACCCTGCTTTCTGATCACACCATATGCTCCTTTCTCTTTCACACTTATATGTTTCATCTCCTTGCCTACCATGTTTCACCTTACATTCTCTGTATATAAACCTTCATACCTCCTGTACTATCCCTTAGTATGAATATCAACTAAATCCAACTAAATTTCCTCCTCCTCATTGTTCCTCCTTCCCTCCTGTCCCTATCTCCATCATCCTAGTCTGACCTCTGAAACATGAGGACCCAGACCTATACAAGGGCATGACACACAAGTCCTATGCCAATGTCCTCACTAAGTTCTCCTTCTCCACTTCCTCTGTTGGACCTCCAGTCTACCCCTGTCACTAACCCCTTCCACCTCAGTACTTGCTGTCCTCCTCCAACTGGAGTTGGCATGGAGATCCCAGAGATTTGATAGTCAACCCATTGATTTGACAGTATATTCATACTCAAGCTTGTATAGATTTGTCCTTATGACTTCCTGATCATTTACCCATCATGATAGTGCCTCGCAGAACACCTTTGACAGTTCCTGCACAATTCTGGGTGAGTTTGTCAGCCTGTCCACCAGGCCTGGCAACTCTGCCTCAGGATACCACCCTCATTGGGGCACTCTGTCTCCATTGATTCCCCTACCAGACCACTTAGAGTCCCTGGTTGGACCCCACTTTAGGGAGCTACCTGAGGGCAACAATGAGCACAGGGGCTACGGACCCAGTGGCCCTTCACCACAGGATCCTGGAGATGATGGAGATTCATCCTCCAGCTTCAATGAGCACAACCCTGACCCCAACAACAACCCCTTTGGTTGTGATAACTTTGAGCAGCTGAACAACATTCTGCTTGCATTTGAACTATTCACCCAGCTAGCTGGGGCAATCCAGGACATGACCAGGCAGGTGTTGCAATGCAAGAAGAGCTCTGAAACCTGGAAAACCAAAGTCCAAGAACCTGATCCTTTTGATGGGTTTGACTCCAAGAAACTCTGTCCATTTGTAGTCCAATGCAAACTCAATTTCCAAGCAAACCTGAAGTCCTTCAAGACAGACTAGACTAAGGTGATGTTTGCCCAATCTTATCTTAAGGGCATAGCCCTAGAGTACTTCAAACCAGACCTTCTTGGAGATGAACTGCTGAAGAAGCATCTGCTATGAATGGACAATTGGAAAACTTTCTTATTCAAATTACAATCCAATTTTGGGCCTCATGATCCTGTAGCTGATTGTCAAATCAACAAGTCAACTATTGAATCTCCAGGATCTCCATGCCAACTCCAGTTGGAGGAGGACAGCAAGTACTGAGGTGGAAGGGGTTAGTGACAGGGGTGGACTGGAGGTCTGACAGAGGAAGTGGAGAAGGAGAACTCAATGAGGACATTGGCATAGGACTTGTGTGTCATGCTCTTGTATAGGTCAGGGTCCTCATATTTCAGAGGTCAGACTAGGATGATGGAGATAGGGACAGGAGGGAAGGAGGGACAATGAGGAGGAGGAAATTTAGTTGGATTTAGTTGATATTCATACTGAGGGATAGTACAGGACATATAGAGGTTTATATACAGAGAATGTAAGGTAAAACATGATAGGCAAGGAGATGAAACATATAAGTGTAAAAGAGAAAGGAGCACATGGTGTGATCAAAAAGCAGGGTAATGTATGAAAGTGATATAATGGCAACTAACTCTGCATGGCACCTGTCAAATGTGAGGGATGACAAGTCCTGACATGCCTGGAATGAGATAGGGGTGCTCTGATGACAAGTGATGGAACTCTGAGATGCAGAGCAGACAAGCAGATGAGGATATGGATGTAGTGAGGGTGGAGATGGCTGGAGATGATTTGAAAGGGGTGACATAGGGGTTGGAGGATGGATATGACACTGATGCAGAAGCTCAACTCGAGCAACTGCAGATGCAAGACTCACAACAAATTTCTAGGTATATTGTTGAATGAAACCATTTTGCATCCCAGGTCTGAGGCTGGGGCCCCAGTGCTCTCCACCAGAGTTTCTACAACAGCCTTCTGTTATGCTAGTGCATTAGCACTTGTCAAAACCTGAGCTGAGAATGCTATGCAAGGCACAGCCACCTTGAGCATGAATAGATACTCAGTCAGTTTACCCAGAATGATTGGAGGCACAGAACTAATGCTTGAATTGTGTAGAACTAGCTTAAGATACAAGGTGATCGAGATGCACCTATATACTGGAGAAGAGGCTGATGACTAAGAAAGAGAAAACTCAAGAACATTCCACATATGACTAAGGGCCCCAGTGCTCTCCACCAGAGTTTCTACAACAGCCTCCTGTTATGCTAGTGCGTTAGCACTTGCCAAAACCTGAGCTGAGAATGCTATGCAAGGCATGGCCACCTTGAGTCATGAATAGATACTCAGTCAGTTCACCCAGAATGACTGGAGGCACAGAACTAATGCTTGAATTGCATAGAACTAGCTTAAAATACAAGGTGATCGAGATGCACCTATATACTGGAGAAGAGGCTGATGACTAAGGAAGAGAAAACTCAAGAACATTCCACATATGACTAAGGGGGACATGTCACCACTGAGAGAGAGAGATGGCAAGAGGAGGGAGGGTCCAAGATAAAAGTCAGAGAGATGACCAGGCAGAGATGCAGAAAGAAAGAAAGGAGAGGACTATGTCAGCGTACAAAGTAGGTATGAGTACAAGGAAAAGAATGAAGCAGTAGACCCTTCTAGCGAGATATTGCAGCACAGTCAACCATGTATGCATGATTGTAACAATACCCTGCTTGTACATTCACAGCCCAGCTGTGATTTGCCATGCTCTAAACATGGTCAGGACCATCTGGATCTCCTGAATTGTACACCACCTCATTGTCGTCTTCGTAGAGATGCTCTGGACAATCATTGTAGATGTGGCCAGAGTGTGAGCAAACTGCACAGCATCATCAAGGGCAGTGAGAAGCAGGGTGACTGGACCTGTTACAATAGTCACAGTGTTGACAAAAGCAATGATACTGGGGGTGGCCTGGGGTTCACTGCAAACAGATGGGGCATTGATAGCAGGGACAAATGCTGCATAGTTGATGGCATTGATAACAAATCAGAGTGAGGGGGTCTAACAAAAGGGAGACTGGTGTGGCCAGTTCCTGTTTGATAATCTCATCCTCATCATCAGTGATACCATCACTGATGAATGGACAAGGGGGAGGTATGTGACAGAGGGGTGGAGAAGTGAGGCATGAGGCCAGATTGCGAGAGGTAGAGGTGACTGGAGATGTGATTCAATGGGTGAGATGAAGGGTGAGAGCTGACTCTCTATAAGTCTCTTGCTGTTCAGTGGAGAGGGATTCAAAGATGGGGCAGAGAATGAAGTGGATGGAGGAGGGGTCAAGGCACATGATGTAGGAGTCAAATCCATGGCAATGGAGAAGGTCTAACACCTCACTCCTTAGGCCATCCAACCCTGAAAACAGGAATTCTTCAAATTAAACAGGGAGATTTCTAGGGGTGGCTCTGCAACAGAAATTTTGTATGGCAGAGAGGCAAGTGAAAATGCATACTAGGTGCTGAGAGGTGACATCTTCAGTAAATAGGGTGCTATATTCTAGAGAATAGAGTAGAGTAGGAGAGAGAAGGATGGAAGTATACAGAGTTCAGCAGGCAGCATCAGGGAGTAGGGAGGGGTTGACCTGCAGGTGGAGGAGAGGGCAGAGGTATATTGAAGTGGAACTGAGAGAGGAGTTGGTTGAGGAGTGAGATTCAAACATGGCATGAGTGTTGGTGGAAATATTCAGGGTATCAGGCAAGGAGGATTATAATGGGGGTGAAGACTAGGAGGGTGAGAGTGACAGATATTAGTAGGGCCAGGAGGCACCAGGTCCACAGTTCCATGGCAGTTGTCAAGGGATGTGATGGTATATATACTTTTTCAACAGTGTCATGGTGTTTGTGAGGTTGGACAATGGTTCCCATGTGTTTTTGGAAGAAGGATATCCCTTCTATTTGATCAGTAATTTCTGGTGGAGC
>JBBPJY010000248.1:0-19810 GCA_038088975.1 Xerocomus cyaneibrunnescens
TTTCGTCCAGTGTACGAGAATGTAATCCGGCGAGACGCAGATCTGATACGCCAGATGTCATCATTTGACGACTCTCAAAGCGAATATAATGAGCCGTGGCATGGCAACGTCTTACCTGTCCAGCGTTGTTGGTTTTCCCCCACAGGATGCGCTTAGCCGCCAAGTCCATGTCATAAGCGGCATCCACGAGCACGGGACTTTTCCCACCGAGCTCCAGTGAAAGCGGTGTGAGATGTTTGGCAGCTGCGGAGGCCACAATACGAGCTACTCGTCCATTTCCTGTATAGAAAATGTGGTCCCACTGGAGTTCGAGGAGCTTTGTTCCCTCCTGCACAGCACCGTTCACAACCCGGTAGGCGGAAGAGTCCAGGTACTTGGGAAGTAAATCGGCAATGAGCTGGGAAAAGTGGGGTACAGCTTCCGACGGCTTGATCACCGCGCAGCAGCCAGCCGCAATGGCCCCTATGAGAGGTTGAAAGCTAAGGACGAATGGGTAATTCCATGGTCTGGGTCAATCGTCCCACGGAAAGCCCGCATCAGTCGAACCAAACCCTGTTCCAACAAATAGCAAGACGCACGAAACGATGAGCACCGTGCCCTTGGGCGCCTTGAGGATGCTATACGGGGTTCAAATAGCTCCACACGTGAGATGGCCGTCGTCCACGGGGGGCAAAGTCAAAAACAGAAAACTTTGGAGTGGGACTCACGTCGGTTTCCATCCCTTTTGCCAGTCCGGCACTTCGGGACGCTCAGGGGCCGCCCACGCATCCAACTGCTCGGCACTCTGAATCGCCCGTTCGACGACACCGGCGACTTCCATCGCGAGCACTTCTAGTCTCGGCTTCGAGAGATCCTTGGCGAGCGCCTCACAGACTGCCTCGGCCTCGTTTTGCGCCAGCCGGGCGATTTGGTAGATCTGGTGTTTTCGCCATGCGAGTGGGCGGGTGACGCCTGCCTTGAACGTCGCACGAAGCGTCTCCCTGATCTGTGCGTGGTGAGTGTTATCTGTGACTACGAACCTAGCGAGGGCGATCAGCTCATTCTCACCTTTGGGATCTCCTCGATGGGGGTGTAGATGAGGTTCGACATGATCGATCGCGTTGCGTCTGGTAGCCTCGTCTGCAGGCAAATCAAGCACGTTTAATCAGCTCGGGTGTATGTACATTTATGTGGCGCGGGAAATCTAGGGCAGGATGTGGTGTTCATGTGGCGTCCAGCTGTCCGACGGTGGCACCAAGTTTGGTGACCAACCATGTTGAAAGCCTTGCTGCGGGGTGCCACTGTCAGCTGCTTCATAACCCGGCGGAAGCCCGTAGATGCTTGGTAATCTCAGCACACCGATCGAGATAGTGCGACTCGCCGAGATGCGACATCCTCATTTACACTGTATTCATACAACACGATATCAGTTTCCTTTACTTGGCAAGTACACACTCCGTATCAGTACAACATCAGAACATCGATAGATCTTGCTCATTCTTTCCAGACAGTCACCCAACTATCGCGTTTCAACGGTCTAGAGAGCGTCAATCAATACCTCCTTTAGCCTGCTACTCCGGAAGATCACGCACGGACATCGCACCTGGCACCGTCATCCCCCTCAGCACCTTGGACCCACGTCCCGTCAATCACCAACTTCACGGTCTTGACCTCGAACCCACGGAAGTCCAGATCCAATCGCTGCCTCGAGGCGGTGGCGGCGGCGGCGGCGTTACGATCATCAGCACTCACATTCATTTCGGCATCCGCCACCAGCGATAGCGCCGTCTTGTGGTCCTCAAGCAGGTTCGTCAAGTAAGCGTCTACCACGCAGACGAACGGGGAGATCCGGAGCTGGACACGTCCGTGACCGCCATAGGCTTCGTACAGTCTCAGGATGACCGTCTTGTTCGCGCTCTTGGACCCAAAGTCGTCGTCCTCGCCTCGCTTTATCGTTTCAAGGAAGACGTTTGGCGAACCCTCCAGCCAGAAGGGAGATTTGGAAGCGATCGACGGATGGCACTGGCCATTTTGAAGCACGGCCCTCGCTGTACGTATGGATACGTCAACTTCCCAATAGACTTTGACAGTCGAAATACGTCTTTACTCACGATGAAGCGGAGAATTGAAAATATAAGCAACCCTTGGCACGTCGGACTCCAAGAAGGACCCTACATGCGGCATGACTGCCCACGAAAATTCATGTTTTCCTACACGTCCGCGAGACATGTGAGCTATTCCTGCATCCAATAAAGGTAGGAAAACTGCGTGCCTTGATCCTGCTCGGCATCAGGCGCCGTGGCTGCTCTCAAGAGAGAAAGACGAAGAACGTTTCCTTCGCATGCATACCCGTATTTGGACTCAGATAAGAGTGCAACACCATATCCGTATTCGCTGAAATCAGCAAACTGAAAAAGAAGGTTGGCGGTGGCAACTTGCAACTCAGGGTCGACGTCATACCTTGTGGCCGCAAACTTCAAATTTGGCTGCATCGAGTGTGGTATTCTTGCACGTCGGTCGCTGCACCCACCCGAACTGAGATTCATAGGTGGCGACCGTGTTATTGATGTCAAGTGGCAACTCGACTATTATGATCAATTATCGAGGACAAGGGAACACGGTGATCTAGTGCTCACATTTCAAGATCTGATGCCTTTCGTGCCAGTCTACCTCGGCGTCAAAGGTAAAGAGTGGTCGCGAGTTCTCATTAAAGGTGGCTGTAGCACGGAGATCATTCGCATCTCAAAATCCAGGCATATGGCTAGCTTACTTGAGAACGCATCCAGAGAAATCTGTCGAACATCTATCATTAGGACGAACGAGAGCATCAAAGTGTCAAGTACGTACAGTGACGTCAATCGCACTTTTTCCGAGCTTGACTTGCGTCTGCACAGCGGCTCTGAAGGGCCCTTCAGTAATGATATGAACACCGGTAAACTGTAAGGGTGTCGGCTTTTCCAGGTGGTGGATCTCGACATCTATCAGACAAGAAAGGTGTCAGAATAGACCAAGGCAACATCGTACGTCAGAACGAACCCCATGCATCCCAGTAGTTGGGTCGATCCTCGAAAATCACCAGTCCTCCGGTTCTGCCTTTCGGGATTAGCTCTCGTTTAAGCTTCACGTCGTACAGGCTGGTGATGCGTCCCTGCGAAATTGTGAGCTGAAGAGTTGGACTCCTCAGGATGATGTGATCCGATCCGTTGGTGTAGGCTGGAGAAGCGTCCTATCAGATTGAAATTTCCCGTCCAGCTACACCACGCGTACCAGATACGGGGCCATGTTCAGTGGATACAACCGCTGGTCGGGCAAGCGTCTCATTCTCTTGGGTCTCGAGCAACACATAGGCATGCTTCCCGTCCACGGTCGTCTGTGTGGGCTGCGAAACCAAGTTTTGACCAACTCCAGACATAGGTAGCTTGATGATATCCCGTCGAGCGAACGGTGTCGTATTGACCGCTATAATATTGAACGGCTGGGAGACCGGAGGATTCCCAGAGAGGGGTACGGAGTCGGAGAGAAGGACGCCAAAAGCGTCCTCAAGAAGAGCTTTACAGTCCTTGCGTACCTCGGAATACAGCTGTTCGGCGTCCTCATACACCATTCCACTGTCACGTAGTCAGTTCAATGCGCTTACGCCATCATAGAGGCTTACATAGCGGATCCGGGAAGCACTGAGGTCAGTAAATGATTAGATATAATACTCCGTTTTCAGGTCGAACATACCATCATGGACTATCAAAAGCAATCAGCCATCAGTTACATACAAATGGTTGGCTACACCAACATTGATTCAGAAGCACTTTCTCCCAACAATCATCGATCGTCGCCTTTGGATATACATATGAGTCCCATTCAGATTTGAAGAGCGTTGCAAGGGTTGCGAGTCGCTTGTGAAAGCGTGTCAGCCCGGGGAAAGCCGGACGATGTGAAGTTTCCATACCTCTACATCCCGTAACAAGATCTCGCACTTCCTGTTTCCCTTTTTGATGGAACCTTGATGATTCAACAGTACGATCCGTAAGGCCACCGAGCTTCGGCAGCATGCTCACTCACCGTGGGAAGTATATGTGCCACGGTGAAACTGCGCGATGATAAGACGGATTTTGGCGTCGTGTAGAAAAAGACAAATACCTCGAGATACAACTCTCCACGCCTGCTACAGTGAATGAAATAGCACGAGGAGGATAGAAAAGGACGCACCAGACCGGGAGCGTTTTACCTTCTTGTGATTCTCGCTCTATGTCTTCAAAGAATTGCTCCACAGTGCTGCCCATGCTCACGGGAGGAAGATCGCGGTGAATATTGTTGACTGCACGGATTCGACGGAGCTATCCAACTGTCAAACATGGAGTGCGATGGTACGGGCATGAACGTACATTTTCGAGCATCTTTGGGAGGGCACCTCCACCGCCATCACCATTTCCAAAGACGAGAAGAGCGGAATCATTCGATTCAAGGTTCTGTCGTGATTGAGCAACAGAAATGATTGATGGAGTACAACTAACCTTGTGGTTTGAGATGCCTTTGTTCACATCACCAACGGTCGCTTGCGCTGTGTAGGTGTCTGCAAAGCACCCGTATGACTACGATTATCTAATGTAACCAACCAGGATCTCCTACCAACTGGGGTCATGTGACACAAGACTTGAGTGCCATCGATGCCTACCCAATTGAAGGTAGAGTGGGGAAAGACATTTCTGTATACATCACGGTTTTGTCATTGGGAAGGTTTAGCAAATCGAGCGACGTACATGTTGTTCCTGGCGGGATAAACAACCATGAGAAGCCCTCACATGACTGAGCTGACCACGTACCATGAGAGTTTCTGCGTGAAGAAATACTTCATCCCAGAATCTCTGATTAACTGGGGGTACGCGGCAGTCAAACCAAACGAATCGGGCAGCCAAGCCGTCTCGCATCGCTGACCGAATCGAGACTCGAAATACCTCTGGCCGTACACAAACTGCCGAACAAGGGCCTCGCCAGATGGCATGTTGCCGTCGTTCTCAATCCAGGCGCCACCGATAGGATGAAATTGCCCAGATGCGACTTTTTCTTGAATTTTCTTAAAGAGGGGCGGGTATTGCTGTATTGTGTCGCAAGTTAAGCCCCCTCGTTTGTGTAGGATAGGGATAGAACTACCTGCTCTAACCACTTGAATTGTTGGGCTTGAGAACAAGCAAATCTGTGTTCCGGGTAACGCTCCATGAGATCGATTTGAGTTGACCATGATCTTGCAGTTTTCTGTTGTGTGGCCCGGTACGGCCATAACCAAGCCGTATCCTGTGTGGCGCGTTAGCGAAACTTCGTCATATAACATGGTATCTCACAATGTGACAGTACGAGATGCCGACTACTTGGGCCTTTTTCGGGCCTTCTTGATAAATGTCCGCCCCTTTGGCTTGCCAACCTTTTCCAAAAACATCTTCTGCGATCTCTCTCATTTGCTCGATGTTCTCTGTGTTACCTGTCTTGAATGCGTTCATGATTGCATTTGCGGCCACTAGCGCCTTGTTTTGGAGCGGGCTATTGCCTGGCAAATTATCAACGATCTCCTTTAGTGTAGTAAAGTCCCACATGAGATGCCCTGTAATGATGATCAGCGATTATTCAAAAACATTGTCCCTGAACATACATGCATCTTGGTTGGGAACCACTATATCAGCGGATGCCAGGTTGAAGTATTTGTTCATCTGGATGCACAAATGAATACAATTTAGAAAACGAAACAACTCCTCTCACATCTGGGGGCGCGATGATATCGCCACTCCATGGCACTCCAAACATGCCATTGCAGCTAGATTCGATGACCACTTCGTAGGTGCCCCGTTCAACCGCTCCGCGAGGGATAATGTGCTCCACGCGACGATCACCACCCCAGCCACCGGTGATCCCTGAAATTGTAGTGAGCCGATCGAACGATGGGTTATCTCTAATTACAAACCTTGCAATGGCAATCCATCTGGGGTGAATATCATGGCTTCGCATCCGGGATCGAACTCGACTGCCAGCTGATTAGGATCATTTCGTGAGGACAAGAAATAGACGCACGCTGGACACGTTCGTACTGTTTCCAACCGGACGGGATTGTGACTTTGACCTTCCACCAATGGTTTGTCTGAGAAGCGGAGCGATATCAGCGATATCCCCTCGAAACGATGGCGCTTAAAGTAAGGCAGTCGTACCCCTTCTCATTGAGTAAGACGCAGATCATAATGGATCACATCAGAGGTACTCACAGGATGGCCCAAGCGAGTCGCCCTTCTTTGCAGGTTTAAACGTCTGTTGCATCGCTTCCTTGAACAAGGGTTTTGAGAGTCCAGGGGCGCTCCAGACTTGCAGGTCCACGTATTGGGAGCCATCGAGCCTATGTGTATAGAGGACAGAGGAGAGGTTGACGTCTTGAAAATGACCGCCAAGGAACGTCCCAAGTCGGCTTTGGGTCAAGTTCTTGATCCATTTCGCTCCAGATCCGTAGTTGAGCTCGGGGTAATGGCCACCATCATGATGGTTGTGGGCCATTTTCGTATCGTATCGAGGATATCGATAAACGAGCGCTCTTGGTCAGACTCGGCGATGACTTGCGCAAGTAGATGTGAGCGTGAGTGTCAAGGTGCCGTCAATGCTTGAAACGTTACACACTGGCTTTCTTGTTATTCGGCCCCACATGACCAGTGACCATCCTATTGTAGCCTTGTACTCTGGCACGTGCATCCAACATCATGACGAGAGTCTCTGGAGAAGTTCTTTCCCTGACAACCGCCACGACGATTTCCACACAGAAGCGCGGCGACCAGAGCCACGAGGCTTTGAGGGTTTCAGCAAGCCTCAATTGAAGGGTCACTAATCACGACTGGCTAGCTTTGCGCCCAAGTGCAGAAGAATACATACATAACAGGTTATTGTAGTGAGCTGAAATCGGACGGTGGCCAACTCATTGTCGGCTGAAACGCGCCCTTCAAGTTCACACCTATCAAGACCTCCGCTGTCATGGAACGTGGCTTATCAGACGGGCCAGACTTTGCTAGTGAATTCCAACCTCGCTCCTAAGGAATACGATCGCCTAGGCAGGAGCCTGGAAGCCCACCGTGGCTAATGGGGGGAACACTGGCGAGATCGGTCGGAAAGAACTAGACCAAGATCTATAGGGCTACTACGAGGTGCGGGTACAAGGGTCAACCTCTGCGAGGTGCGGCGAGATATATAGTGTGCTACACGTGACCTATATGCCATTGGGTTTACAGAGCCCAACTCGAGTTAGCATCGGTTTTGTACTATTGGCTTGGCATAGCCAGTCACCGACCATTCAAGTGTCTCCTGGTGATGAGTTTGCCGCTTGGCAACGCCGAATATTTCACCCGTTCACTCGGAGTCACTCGAAGAAGGTACATGAGAAGTTCGCCTAATTCTAGAGTTCCCCTGCTATCAAGGTTCATCGATTTGGATCCCTTACACCCGCCCAATAACCCTGGACAAATTTGGCGGCAACTTTGCGTTCATGCCTATGTTTGGGGGATGTGCGCCCACCTCGTTCGTCATTCAGGGCCACTGGCTCTGGACAGGGTCCTCATGTCGTGACAGGGGCCAACACTGGACCCACAGGAGCGACGGCTATTAATTGCGCTTTATCTCTCCGCTCAGAGCAACGCAACCCCCACTGCTTTACAACCTATCCCTCCGCACTACAGTCTGCATTCGATTCATTGCCCGCCAACATGTCCATCATCTTGGAAGCGGGCGATTCTGATCTTGACGTTGACCTGACCACCGTCAGACGTGCAGAAGATTCCTTCATGATTCTCGGCGACTATGTGGATGAAGCAAATCCTCTGGACGGCTCTGTATCTGCGTCAGAGGAGTCGCAATCAGAGTCCTCCGATTCCTCATTCCTCAATGTTGATCTTGGCGACGATACTGAAGATGAAGAAATTGACGCTTCCGAGTCCGTAGATCTCGGCGAACAACGAGCGAACCAAGGACTGGAAGAAGTGAGTAGTGGTTGGCCATGTTATCCCGAGGCTACGCTCACAGATCATACGTTAATAGGATGACGTTGAAGCTGCTGAGAAGTCTCATTCTGAAGAAGATCTCTGTTCCTCTATACCAGGAATGTATCGCATCCTCGACTTGATTAGCGAACGCGGTACCGGTGGTCTAGGTATGGCGGCAAACTACGCCTCAGCTTAGTTCTAATATCCACCAAAGTCGATAAGATCATCATCGCTCAAGATTCTCTCAAGCGTTTCTTGAATGAAATATCTCCAGGCGCTTACATGTCCCTGACCAAGGTCGATTTCAAGGCTCTCGACAAGTTCCAAGTCAAGCCCATCGGGATTTATGGAAGCAAAGACGAAATCGTTCGCTTTTTGGTCTCCGTAGCTGTCATTGACGATACCATGTATGTCACTATCCAGCTCGTGATCCAGTTGTCCTCACTGGCATCGCGACAGTTCGGCCAAACTGCTTGGTTCCCCAGAAACAAGAACTGAAAAGCCGGCTCTCCGCTCTGGCCTATACATCTGCCGCGTCTCGCAGTCTGTTGACGCAGAAGAAAGGATGTATGTCATTTACTGGCCAGAAGAGTTGACGTGGGATGACGATGCCTCTCCATCTGTGCGCCGAAATCGCGTCACCTTCATGAGGTCAGGCCATCCTGGACATAGTATACAGAATAGACACACGCTGATGCTTAAATTTTCAGATACCTAACGAAGATTTGCGATCAAGCCACAGCCTTGATCTCCGAAGACTATGCAAAGTCCATGATTTGGAGCAATTCAGTCAGCGATGACCAACTTTCTGAATCCGACGAAGATGATACCGATCGGTTATTTACCTTCGAGGTTGCGAAAACGAAGGAGCAAGAGGAAGGTGTCTCCGTACGCCAAGCATTCGAGGTATGTTACCTTCTCATCATCTCTTAGAGTATCAGTGAATCACTCGAGCTGTCAGTGTGCTTCTGGTGAACTCAGCGTCACCGAACTTCACCCGGAGTGTGATATGGATCCCGAGTTTTTCAAGCCACGCCTGTTATTTGGCGAAACGAGGCAAGGATTTATGACAACTCGATATGTGCCTGTCAGGCGCCTCACCAAGACTCTCAACTCCTTCAAGATCACTTCGTTCTTACTACAAGACACCTTGTATGCATTTTGAACCACGTGTTTCTTGACGTTTTTATGACTGTCCGCAGGCTGAAGGAGCGTTTGCAAATTTCTGAGACTATCGGTCCCAAATCACTGAATAATCTCGTCCGATTGGGGCTCAATAAACGTTTCCCTGACGAATGTAATATCTGGACGAAGGAAGTTAACGCCATTAGATCGGCGTGTCAGAAGGACGTGGAAGCTCAGCAAAAGAAGGCTCAGGATCAGCTGAACGAGACCAGGTCCCAGACAGAATCCAGTATCCGGTTCGCAATTGTCAATGCTGTATTTTCTGGCTATCCGTTCGTTCTCGTCACTCTCTTTGGTTCCTCGCTGACAAATAAACTTATAGCATGCTTGATCGTAGCCGATGCTTTGTCTCTGTCCCTGATCTCACCCCTGATGCAGAATCGAGACTGAATGGTGACTCATTGCGTCGAAGTTCTGTGTTTGCATTGATGTCATCGTCTAGAATCTTATTTCAATCTAACAACGATCTACCCGCGTATTGCGGAGACTTTCACTGATGAACTTCGCCGAGCCAATTGCAAAAATATTATTGACGAAAGCTTCAGAAAATCAAAGGAAAAAATCCTCCTCGTCCTCTATCTATCCAGGAACCTCATTAACATAACCGAGACTCAACTCACTACGCTCGTTCGATCTGTTTCCAAGGACAACAGGCGACAGCTACAGACCACCCTGGCTACTATCCTCCACGAGATCGCGATGCCAGCGGACGAACCACCTAAGCCGACGCCAGCTGAGACGCGAAGCGCTGACAAGATGCTTAAGGAGGGTAGTAATGAACCTTCCCTGATCAACGACCCAGAATTCATCGCTGACCTGGAGGGTCTCTCATCCACCATGCCTGTCTTGCAAGAGGCAATAAAGGGCGCCAAAGATCAGGCCCAGAAATACCTCGGGAACGTTGTGGATAGGCTCTGTCGTACTCTCCTTAATTCTGCTCGTCGCATACAACTAGAAGACATTCAAGCGCAGCTGAAGCTAGAAGCAGATCGCAGTAGTGAACAGGATATCCGTGAAGTAGGGCGTTCTCTAATCCAGAAGATAAATTCATTATCGGAGTCGTGTGATTCACCGTAAGACTTTATTGGATTGATCGCTCAAGACTCCAATTAATTAACGATCTCCAAGGTACACCTTGCGTCTCAAGTCCGTCCTACAGTGTAGGAACTTCAGCTATCAGCGTGACAAACGTACGCTTGAACTCTTTGGGTTAGCCGTTGGTGACTAACAGAGAGCTCCAGGTCCACCAAGCTTTGACATTACTGGCCAGCGAGAGACGCTGAAGGAAGCTTCGTTGTTTTTTACCATCCACCTTATGCACCTGACGGCACAAGATCAGCATGAACTCCAACTCAATCCAACTAAGGTTCCGAGTCCGCGTTTCATGGAGTCATACTCCTTTCAGCTACCAGTGGGGTTCTCGATCTCGTGAGATTGTCGTTTTTATGACTTTTATACATGATGTCTGATGGGTTGACAGGCACTCGCAACTCCTTGAAGGGGACAGACTCCTGCTTGTGTTGGTCGACCGTAACGCCAATCTTCACCTGCACTTGGACCACCTCAATAGTGTCGAAAACTCTATTGGACGCGAGCGAGGCAAGATACTTCATCGGGATAAGATTGGTAGCGAGTTCTTGTTGGCATTCGACGAATCTCAGGCAATGCTTGCTCTGATCTCCATTGACAAGGTACGAAATTTGAGAGATCCAAATGTTGTATTGAAATTGACGGCCTCTCAGCTGCAGTTGAACATCTTTGTTCATGATGATAGTCGAGGATTTATCGCGTCTGGCAGCGCCATTAACCTGAATCCATGGTACGGTGAGGGGACGACGATCAAGAAAGCATGTTTTACCGCAGGAAGCGAAGAACTTCTACTCGTCGATTCCCAAGCAGTCGCTCGTGTGTTCTCACTTACCACTATGCAATTCCGGTGCGTGCTTTCAGCGAATTAATTTTTCTTTTGTTCTGACCTAGACGAATTTTTAGGCCAGCTTCTTTGAGTCTCCATCACGTTCCGATCGATGTTCTTTCTTCCCCAGATGGCTCATGTTTCCTGGTTGTCACTTCTGACGGTACTTCCACCAGTATAATTGCGTACCACTGGAGCACCTTTGGATCCACCGATGGGGTGCCACTTCCTATCGCCGATTGGACAGGTGACAGTAACCTGGTCATCACCTCAATGGTCCGCAGAAACGCTGTATACCTCCTGAAGCTGGATCTATCGGGTCATACTTGTAGCTCTGTCGCGCTCGATATCACCCGAAGGGTGACCGAGTTCATGTTCAGGGAGAAGGATAGCCGTGGCGCTCTTTCGAGAGACACTCATTTTACAGCGCACAACTGCGTCATTGACTGTTATGCCGATGTGTGGACTCGCTTTCCGGTTCTTCCAGCCGTCCAACGTGCTACAATCTCATCGAGCGATCGTTGCCATCCCACGATTCTCTTCGTCACCGATCGGGATCATAATCGCTATCAGCCCCACTTTGTTGACATGATCGAGTCGTTTGAAAGGACGACAAAGAAACCAACCGGAGATAAGCTCAGCGCGCTGGATATTTCCACGACGACCTTCGATAATTTCGTAGCCAGTTCTTCCCCTGACGCGAAGTGGAATAATATATCCATGTTCAAGGTTGGGGAATGGGTCGTTGACATTCTCTGCCTCATTCCTATCCATCTGGCACTCGCCAGAGACAATCGGTTCGTTCCATTGAAGGATGGTGTATACTCTTCCGAGGTCGAAAAGTCACTGCTTGGTGCCGAGATCAATCGCATAGTCGATTCAATATCGTTTGGGTGGTACGAGTCCATATTCCAGTCTTACATGGCAGACAAGGTGCGAACCTTCCACATGCATGTCCGACTCGTAATTCAATGCTAGCCCTTTTCGTAGCCTGTTCGGGTTGTATCGTCCATGGGAGAACAATCCGTTGGAAAAAGTTTTACCCTCAATCACCTCGTCGATACATCGTTCGCTGGATCAGCAATGCGGACTACTGAAGGTGTTTGGATGTCTGTGACTCCAACTAAAGAGGCTTTGATCGTTGCGCTCGATTTTGAAGGTTTGTTGGTGGTCGAGTTCGTTCCGATAATCCATGCCTTTAAAAAACCTTCGCAGGTGTCCATAGCATAGAACGCTCGGCCCAGGAAGATACTCTTCTCGTTCTCTTTAACACAGCGATCTCAAATCTGGTACGTTTATATCTATCTACGACAGGGAAGAAATGCTTGACTCTGATCTCTTAGGTTCTTTTCCGCAATAACTTTGCACTCAGCCGTGATATTACCGGACTGTTTCAGTCGTTCCAGTCTAGCTCGACTGTCTTGGACCCTGTTGCAAACCCTGCACTTTTCCAGTCCACCTTGGTAATTATTATCAAAGATGTTGTCGACTCGGACAAAGCGGAAATTGCACGAGAGTGAGCCTTTGGGAGATGTGCTCTTTTGCATGTTGTGATAGAGGTTCGTCCCAGGTTCTCGCTCAAATTCCAACAAATAGTCGAAGAAGAGCAAGATGCCAACTTCATTTCTCGCTTACATGGCGGCAAGCTCAACATCATCCCATGGTAAGGTTTTGTATCTGTTGCGCAGGATCTCAGTTTCAGCTGCCAAATTTGCAGGCCAGTTATCGAGTCCAGGGAATTTTACAAGCTGTTCCCGACGCTGAAGAGGCGTCTTGATCAGCAAGACGTGACACACAAGGCTGCAGGAGAGTTCTTGCACCTGATGAAGACCTTGATGGCAAAACTCAAGGTAAGATTTGTGGCTTCTAGACCAGTATATGCGTGATTTTGAATACTTTCCAGGCAAATGACTGGGGAGCACTCACTCGTGCGATCGCT
Source organism: Xerocomus cyaneibrunnescens (assembly GCA_038088975.1). Taxonomy (NCBI): domain Eukaryota; kingdom Fungi; phylum Basidiomycota; class Agaricomycetes; order Boletales; family Boletaceae; genus Xerocomus; species Xerocomus cyaneibrunnescens. Next base: position 13,013 of record JBBPJY010000248.1, read on the forward strand.
CTGTTCCATTTGGTTTGGTTGCTGATTTGATCCCTTAGAAACCATGGCTTCGCACCGTGCACAGCTCTTACTGACCCTCTTACCCACTGCCCTAGCCTTTGGCATGCAAGAGGTGGAACCCGAAACCGAGCCGCTCAAGGTAAGATGCGAAATCTACTGCATTACGACTGGGACGACAATGTGCTTTTCCCTTTCAGAACCTAGACACAGACATGCCGATAGACTCCCCAGATAGCAACGCTCGCTTCTTCGTCGCCAACCTTGACCATTCTCAGATCATAAGTCGCGAAGAAGTATTAGGCGCGCTGGTCTCGGAATGGGACGAATTCAATTCCCGCCAGCTCGTTCCCGATACTTGGTGGGCAGAGGAGCTCGCTCAGTACCTGGAAGACCTGGCGGAGATGCGCATTGACCATGTACGGGCATGGGTCAAGTCAAACTTGACACGTTTCCAGGCTGGCCATGCGAGCGTCATGGAGCTTCAGCGGACGCTTGAGAGCGTCGTGATCGATTTGAAGAGCAGCGTGCAACTATGTCGGATGCAGTGCGAGTCTTGCCAACTGTTCTGTATTCAGAACAGATTCCATGAGGGCACGCACGACTGTAAGACAATGCATGTTTGCACGCAGTCTTGCGAGTATTGTGCAGAAGCCGGCGAACTTGAGGAGGGGGAGCAAAAGGAATGCTCAATGACGTAAGTCGCATCTAAAATTTAACTGAGGAATGATTGCCATCCCGTTCCTAGAGCTGGTCATTCTGGAAAGCACATGTAGGCGGACTTTTCCTCAGTCTCTTTTGATTGGGCCATGACTTCTGTCCAGATGTTCGGTCAACGTCCATTTGTGTGGTGCGCCATGCAAACTCCAGGGCAAAAACGGATGTCTCGAAGGATGTGCCAAAGTATGGCTGTATCGGAACTCTCTGTACCGTTACTTATGCTTCGCAGGTCTCGGGTCACGAAGACGACGATCATAAATGCGCAGCAATTACGCACGCTTGTGGCGAGGTAACCGTCGCTTGTCACTTCGCGCAATGTTACTCTAATATATCCCATATTCCTAGCCGTGTGACCTGTCTGCATTGACGTCCGCTGACGGATGGTACAAGTGCAAGGGGAGATGCAGAATCTCAGTGTAAGTGTTCATATGGCGGTAGCTAGCTGTTGTTACGATTGTTCAATCTCCTTCCCTCAGCGACGTTGAACACGAAAGTCACCAATGTGATGCGCAGTACTGCCCGATACCTTGCCAACTTTGCAAGCGGCTCTGCTCAAGTCCCAACCATTTACATGTGTTGGAAGAAGATGCCATCCATCTTTGTGGGTACGTGGTTTGTGATATGTTTCACAACTGCGGGGCGAAACACCTTCCATAGGAAACCTCACAATTGTTCTCAGCGGTGTACCGCTCCCGGTGTGTGTGAAATCGATACAGCTCCTGAGTCAATCGAAGAAACGTTCAAAGGAATGCATGAATGCTTCCAGTACACGAAGGTGCATCTTCACTTCCTTTCGCGCAGGTTCAAACACTAACTTCATCTGGTGCATGGACACAGTACTCGCAAGGTGAGATTTTGCAAGTACATAGTTAGCTTCCCATTGACAATTGATACTTAGTCGCGAAGCGACTTAAATGCGTCAAGCTCATCCCTCCAGACCAGCTACAACATGAAGGATCGCATGACCATAGCTTGGACCCAGACGTCGTCCATTATTGTCAAGCAAGGTCAGATAACTCAACAGCGTGTATCTCCTCAGCTAACGTACAAATAGATGTACGAGCTGCCAGTATTACTGTACACTTCCTCTGGGTATGATTCGTGGCCCTGAGCCTAGATCCTGGAGGTTGATTGCTTTGTCCAATAGGGCATTCCCAGCAAGAACACGAAACCCGCCATGGCTCGATGTCAAACGTACGATGGTCCGTTGATGGCCCTGACGAAGAAGGTCTCGAGGTGGAGGGACGACGTTACTCGACAAACGATGAAGGCGCGCCGATGATGTGCAGCCTAGTGTGCCAAGCCCTCGGTAGACATGTCCACATCGACTATTGCAGAGCCGAGAACGAGGTAGAGTGCAGAGGAAACAATGAAGTTCAACATATCACGAAGAAACTACGACCGGAACCGGACCGACCAAAGGACTATTTGACGCACCACTTGTTCTGGAAGCGCAGTGGCAAGTTGATATTTGACACTCACTTGCTTCGACGCCTGAACCTTTTGTAGGATTCAAGGATCCGTATTCGCGCGAAGAGCAAGCAAACTTTGCAAAGTGGTAAGTCGAGCTATACGGCTGCATAGTTGTCATTTACGTTTTTCTTATCCCCATTTTCCAAGTGACTCTATGTGCCCTGGTAAGTTTATCTGCGTATCTTTTTTGCTTTGGCTGAATTTATTTCATAGGATCCGAGCATGCTGCTTCTGGAGGGAAGCCTGCCGTCCCATCGTTTTGTATTCTTCCACTTTTCCATGCGCCACTGAGCATCAGTATTGCCAAACCCAAGCAAGGGTATATTTCGAGGGATGGACATCAATTCTTGTGTAGGAACCCAGCATCCGTACAACAACCGTTTCACATGTGAGTGCTTGTAACGAAACCCCTGAAGATACAAGCTGACTCACTGGTTATCAACAGCATCTTCTTGATCGATAGGTGAGCGACTTTCATCGAGCTGAGATGTATCGTGTTTACAAACTCCCTAGGTCCATGTCAATGAGCAAGGATGACAAGAAACCAATTGATAACTCGCCAGCGTATGGGAAGATACGTCCGCGCATGAATAATCGCCTCGGTGCCGTCTATTCTGCCCTGTACAGTTTCTGGTCCGCTCGCCAAGCTGCTGTTGGACATCAGCATGATGCAAACACCGTCATCCTACACGCCGAGGGCACGCAAACCGTGTGCGAAAATGACACAACACGGTCTCCGATGGAACTTCTTGATCTCCTTCTTCCAAACGGTCCACATGGCGGAAACTCCTTCAACAGGGCACTCAAAGCTGCTGAAATAGCCATATCGAATTGTTGGGATGATGCACGCCCTCCTGTAATCATCTTCCTTTCCGATGGTATTGCGTCTGTTTCCGATAGAGCTGTGCAAACCCTCTTCCGCAATACGGCGCAGAAAGGGTGTGTAGAGTTCAGTTATAGGTTTGACCCCAAGCTCACACTACCTGCAGAAAAGGGCTTTCGTTACATGCTATTTTGTTCGGTCCGAAGAAGACCTCTACCCGGATGCGGCAAATGGTCGCTGTCGCACTCGAGGAGCAGAACAAGAAGCCAGAATTAATGAGCGCGCCGTCATCTTTCCACGAAGCACTTAATAGCGTAGGTCGTTTTACATGGTTTAAATCAGTCATAGCTACAATCCGCGTTCTACAGGTCAAACTCTCACAGACCTTCCTTGGGATAGCGGAGTCTTTGAGGAAGCCCAGAGGGGCATTGATGCAATGAAGGATGAGTCGAAGTATGGAGAATACTACTATGGATATGCCCTTTTTCAATGTGTCTCTGTATTTTTAGCTGTTCGTACTACATGATACAAGTTTGCGACGAAGCAAACCGTGAGAAAGAAATGACAACACTGCAGAACACTACTCAGCGTCAGCACTCGATCAGACTTTACCAGTAGCCCACTAGTTCAGTAAGTACTGACCACCTTGGACTGCCGGATGATACCCATGATCCGAGGCACGAAGAATTGGGCCAACTTTGCTTTGTGAGACCGTCCATCCCGGCGGTACTCATAAGCTGAAAGCGCCGAGGCGGCGCAGCTTCTCGTCGACTTTGTTTAGCTTTTACAGTACTGCGGTGATCATAACCACCACTTGAACGCCAGAGCATTGAAATCAGAGGCTTTCATCGTACTTGCCGTTCCTGCCCGCTTTCCAGTTGACACCCATCCCACTCCACAAACGCATTTCTCCGAGGTTCTCTGCATACGACTTGTTGCGCCATTGTCATTCACAACGACTCCCCTCTCAAGCATACTAGACTGCCGAGATCCTGATGAAGAAAGGCGTTCCCTTGCATCTAGCCGCAGAGGCACCCGTCGCCACCGTGTTTAGTATGCCCAAGGAAAAGAGGCGCCTCCATGTTCCGTTTTTCCGGCTTCCTCCCGGCTAGTCTTCCTATCAACCCGGGTGCGGTCGAAGATGACGGCTTCCGCTCTGTATTGGCGCTCCTTCAAGGCGCGGGAGAACGGGCGGTAGTGCCCCGGCCGTGCTTTTGAGGCCCTCCGAGTAATGCGAGGGCAGCGGAATAGGAGGCGTGCCAGGGAGCGGGGTCGGCTTTGGTCGTTGGAAGGAGCCAATACGTGCGAGAATGCCTTCTGAGCGACGGCTGAGATTGATCACTCTGCAACGCGAGGGGGAGCCTGGTGATGACTCCGATGACCGCGAGGACGCTCTACAGGCCCTTGACAACTCGGTGGGACTTATGGACAGTTGAGCTGTACCCCTTTCCGACATATCCCATCCGCTATACGTGCTTCAGCCCTGTCAATAGGCCAGGATAAGGTTGTGCTCTTGAACGGAAATTCAGGATGGACAGTCAACATTTCCATCGTGTCACTTTCGCTTTTGTAAGACCTTCCAACAGAAAAGGTCAAGGGTCCTCCTGACGCATACACACAGCCTATACCCCCACTATGACATGAGGTATACTCTCGTGCACTACGCTCTCTGCCAGTGTCTATTTGTCTTGCTCGCTTGGAAGGTTTTACAATACGTGGAACGTGTACAGCGACCTAGCCTCAAGTCTGATGCTCCTGCGTACAGCAGTGCTGTACAGTCCGGCAGTGCTAGCTTGAAGGCAAAACGATCCTGTCCTTATTGTTGCAGAACCACGAAAACCAAAGGCGAGCAGTAATCATGGCATTGCAGTACCATAAGGCACTCCTGACCGATATTCTTGACTTGGCTCATCGTTCATGTAACATTTCATAGCCTATCCTGCGTCATCTAGCATCCCAGCGGACTTGTACACATAGACTTTCCACACTACTGCTCTCGTATCAACTCGGAACTCACATCTACCCTCTTTCTTGTCCCCCCTGAGCTGACCATCATCGATTACCAGGTGTGGGACGACTACCCCCACGCACGTGCCATAATGGCACGTCGCGCACGGGAAGGAAGCAAGCCGAGACCGTTAGTTGGCTCGAGGGCCTAGAGCGAGGGGTTCAAGTCGTCGATGGTAGCGTCTGCCAGTGCACGGCATCCATGGGTCATGATGCAGGTGTATGCGGCGGAAACGCGCAAGGGACTTCGCGTGCGCACCTGTTTGCCAGTCACATCATTTGAGAGTGGGGAGCATACATGGTAGCCGCGCTCGGACAGCAAGAGCAGCTGAAATGGTGGGCATCTCGCGTGCCTGCCAAAGACGACATTGCGGCCAGACATCAGTAGAGGTGGACGCTCAGGCTCCGTCTGGGCGTGGTGCTATGCCGTACCATATTCCGTGCCGTACGCAATACCCTCATGCGCGTATACAACTTGCAACCAGATACGTGCTTCTTTGATACAATGCTGGTCATGTTTGGTCTGCAGCCTGGCATGATGTGACAGGCGACACAGATATGACCGCACATTGGTGGCACAAGGAGCGCAGTTCGTAGCGTTGCAGCCCTTTTTCATAGAGGGTCACGGGGAGGGACGTTGGCCACTGGGCTCGAGGTGCTGATGGCGTCCAGACGGCTGTTCCTTGGAGGGTGGCTGTATGTATCAATGAACCGACCTGGCGCAGCAGTGGTGAACCATCAGCCGCTTGCGTCCCCGAGGCTGAAGGAGTGGCCGTTGCCGCATGCTTTGTTGATACACCGGGGGCGGGGGCTTCTGATTCAGCGTTCGGAGTAGAAGAAAATGAGTGACGGGACTGAAACTGAGAAAGGGAGCCACTCCACGGACGTAAAAAAAAGTATGCTGACGGTGTACAATAGGCGTGATAATTCACTCCGCTGACCAGAAATCACCGAGACTGGCCCCGAACATTTCGAGGTCTAAAGCAACATCGACTGATCCGCTTACAAGGAGCATAAACATCTTCATATCCATATTGCCCAATGGAGGAGCGTCTCACGGGATGATTCGGTTCTTTGAACAACTTCGAGATTCACTTGATGTTATCTCCGTTGTTTGCTTCCGCCTTACCGACGAAGTTGCCGTTACGCCAACTCTGAAACACTACCGACGATCGATGACTCCCGCCTCCTCAGTCTGAATTCTACTCCTGTACATAGCTACTGAGCTCACAGACTCCAGGTTCATTTTTGAATGTGCCTTGCCAGACTTGCTGATCTAAGTACTTATCCAGGTCGGAGGCCGCTAGGACTAGCCTGAGCGAGATTGCAATGGAGCCATTGCCATAGATGAGTGATTCGATCGTGCCTCAACTCCGCGCCAATAATGATTATGATCGTGGTGGAGTTCGAGCAACTTGAAATAGATTGAGTTCCGCTCATAAATATACTAGTCTGCCATTTTGCAACTGGAGCTCTTCTTGCCATCCACTGGTCATTTGTTTTTTTACCACACCTCAACCAAGACCATGTCTTCCGTACCACAATCCACGCTAATAAGCGCTCAGCAAAATAACTGTGCATTTCGTATGCGTATTCTCACCAGTAAGAGAGTCATATCTCAATCTTATCATAGTCGCAGTTTTTATTGCAACTGAATATGATCATGGTGAGCGATTTGTTCTGTTCCGATGTGAAATACCGACCTCTCTACTGTCAGTCCTTACAATTTCAGAAGAGGTATAATGCTACACACCCCTTACCATTATGTGTCAGGATTT
>JBBPJY010000250.1:12423-25367 GCA_038088975.1 Xerocomus cyaneibrunnescens
TAGTGCTCTGCTTTACAGGCACACAAGAAACCCAGTAAACCTTCCCATTCATGGTCTATTTTCCTTTTCAGGGTCGTCTTGCGGCCTAACACGCATGAGTCACGCATGAGTCACGTGTCACGGCAGCCAAGAGGCTTTGAAAGCCACATTGGGTTACTGCTCTACCTTCATCTTCAACATTGACTACGACTCGCTTTTACTCCCACCTCGCTACCTTACTTGGCCAAATAGCTGCACCAGTAAACCACAATGAGGTCGAAATTCAAGGATGAGCACCCCTTTGGTATGCTGTGGTCCAGTCTCGTATCTCCTGTGCTCACTCACAGTGGCGACTCCCAGAGAAGCGCAAACAGGAGGCAGAACGTATCAGACAGAAGTATCCTGATCGTATCCCCGTCAGTATTCGTCGCCTGTGCATATATATCCTGTGGTTTGAGCCAAACAACTCTCGAAACTTAGGTTATCTGCGAGAAGGCAGACCGAACGGATATCCCGACGATCGACAAGAAGAAGTATCTTGTGCCCTCAGTATGCGTGCTTTTACTGTGCATCATGCGCGATGAACGTCTGATTGCCGTGTATTTCATAGGATCTAACCGTTGGTCAATTCGTCTATGTCATCCGGAAGCGCATCAAGCTCGCACCGGAGAAGGCTATATTCATCTTCGTTGACGAGGTTCTTCCTCCGACCGCTGCCCTTATGAGCGCCATATATGAAGAGCACAAGTCCGTCTATCTGCATTCCTATGATTCAAAGTGGATCTGATGGTATCATTCCACAGGGACGAAGATAACTTCCTCTACGTCAGCTATTCGGGCGAGAATACATTTGGAGAGGAAGGATGGGTTGAACTATGAACATTTTTGGGACGCTACGATCTGTCGCTGTACGGAAACTTCGCTTTGATAGACCACTATATGCAACAAGCGTACCAGAAATTCCGCTCCCCTCGCTCACCGTTTAGTTCACTTTACATACCCACCCATCGCTTCGTTCATTTGATCTCGCGACTGCTCCCCTTTCTGACACTTGTCCCTTTTCTGTCTCTTCCATTTGTTTCGAATAGCAAGCAATGTACTTTGTATATGGATGGTACCTTGGGGATTTGACGAAGCGCATTGTTTGAATGCAAAGATTCTAGTCCATCCAAACCCTTCCTATGGTATTAATGAACCTCGCCATCGGACATCACTGGCAATCCCACCACGTGAACGTGAGGCTAGTACATCGACTTAACGAAACCCTCTGGACTGGGCATCTATCACTACTTACAAACACTTATTCGTACTCACTTCTAGTTCTCAACATCCAAGCGACCCGATCGGCCTCAGTCTGCGCAGCCAGCCGCAGCGCCAGCCAAGTCATTTCATGTGGCTGTGTATTTCACTTCACATCTGATACGGTCACCTCTATGAGAGCCCAGCCGGGCACTTCGGTGATCGGTAGTGTGGCCGAGTTGGTCTAAGGCGTTGGATTTAAGAAATTTGAATCCCAATGGGCGAAAGTCCGCGCGAGTTCGAACCTCGCCGCTACCATGAATTTCTTTTCTTTTTTTTTGTCTGTCTCCCCAACACACACGTATGACTAGGTCAATTTACACATACGAGTGTACACTTCAGCCCCTCTCGATGATTCGCTACGTGATCAATCGGTCGTGTACATGGTGGTACGACATGAATACGCTTGCCAAGCCCAAAAATATGACTTCTTGACGATCCCAACTATATGAGCCATGACTGATTGTACGTGCTAATCAAGTGCTTCGATGACACGACAATGCTCTGCTAACGAGAATTCTTACCTTGTGCACCTTGTTAGGTCAAAATAGCTGTCGCCCACGATCAGCATCACACTAACACAATGAATCCAGAGCCACGCACGCTTTCGATGTTGTCTGTTCCTCCGGGACGTTGTCGCACCCTGACCGACGGAATAACTCAACACTAGAACTGCACTGAACAAGATCATGTTTACCTGCGCGTCGGGACGAACTGTTCTGTTTCTTCTGCAAATATGTTCCCGATGCTATCTGTCCCCCCTGGGATGGTGCGAACGCGCCTGCAACGTCGAGTCAGATGCGAACGGCTCGCGATGCTACGGACTGGCGCTGACCGTGTAGGCTTGAAGGCGCCCGTGTGCAGACCGTCGATGACATCAGGCGCCTCGTCAGCATCATCAGAACGATCAGTGGACGACGGTGCGGGAGCGGTTGCGAGGGCGTCATCAGGGAACTCTTCTTCAAAGAGTCCTTGAACGCCGGTCCTGGCGGGTGGTTGAGCAGCCGAGGTGAACGACTTTGTCTCTAGCGGCAAAAGGGTCAACGTCCCCCCCCAGAAGACGGCGATTCATGAACCATCCTGCATACCTTGGGTCGTCGTCTGTTCCGAGCTAGGACTGGCAACCATATTCCCAAACTGTGCATACCCTGGAAGGTGTAAATCAGCCACAGGGCAAGCGCGATGACGAATGGCGCGTGGAAGCGTACGCGGCAGCTTTTGGATGTTGGTAAAGCCTGGATCAATGGTGACACCGGCGTACCTGACTGAAAGTGCTGAACTTGGCTGCGTGCCCGTGCGTCTCGATGTGCCCGTGGGGCCACTTACTTGAGGAACTCTACGAGACTGCGTTTCGTGAAAACGATCTTGGTGGTGTCCCAGTCCAGCATTCCTGTAGGGTGATGGGTTTGGTATGGTATCGGGACGCAGCGAGTCGTGGGGGATAAAGCGTGCAGAACTCACCGAGATGCATGGGCCAGTCCTTTTCTTTAGACACATCGACTGCCTGGGATGGTGTGAATCTAGGATTGGAGAGTGATAAGTGTACATATACCCTGAGGTCGCTTCACGCCGACGTACGTGGAGGACATCGGAACAGGCGGTATAGTTGTCTGAAGCTCACTAGGGTAGATGAGGAAGCCTCGCACACAACCGCTTCACTGGTCAGTGCCTGATCAAAAATGGTAACTCGGTAATACTTGTCCAATGATCGGCCACGACTTGCAGTTCTCAGTCAATTCAGGTTTATCCATTGTCCAGGTGTAAATACATTCCACAGATAAAAATCTAGCTAGATTTGATACGGCTCAGCCGGCATTTACATAAATACGGAAATAGAATAGAGGGCTAGAAAATAGGAGACAAGGCCAACTTGAGAGCCGGGCATCAACACGGAAAACAAGCGCGGAGCGTATACAAGAAAAGTGAGTACGTGAATAGCGTGACGGGAGATCGGAAGTATGTCATCTGGAGTCGCAGTGTGATGCGATAGGTTTATCTGTTCCACAGAAGAATAAAACTTCAGATGAAATGTTCTGGTATGCAAGATGAATCCAATTCATATGAGAATGGCCGCAGTTGTGTGATTAAGAGCCACAGAAACAGCGACTGCGTTGGGCGGAACAGCAGGGAATATGATATTACCGCAAGATGTTCCCCTCCCTTGAAACACCAAACTCGTCGGGATCAAAAGACAACGTATCAAAGTGAAGAGAGTCGAGCTTCATCTCGAAACTGAGATCGCTAAGACGACGACGCGGGGTAGATAAGTCGCCATCACGGCGGGTGGAAAATCCTTGATAATACTGCGAAGCAAGCTTTCGATCCGGACTGTCAAGATTAACGAAGTATGCATCCGCGAATATATCTTCTTCCATGGGGTCATCCGGATAATCGCATGAAAATGTGGAAGGAGCGGCGGAGGGCTTGGAGCTGCTCTGGGCGGATAAGGAAGGTCCCGCCGTTGCGGGAGGTGACGGTAAAGGGTCATCCGGTGACGATGAAGAAAAAGAGAAAAGCCGGTGGAGATCTCGGACAGAAAACCTCGTGAGTGTATTCTTCTTCGTGGAAGGGATCGGGGATATTGGTCTATTTAACGCATTATCGGCCATAAGAGTATTTGGGATCTCGTTAAGAGACCTGAGATGTGAAAGGGATGATGGATTCACAGCCGGGAGGGTGTTGTATGCTTCAGGATGTGCTACCGAGGACGGTACGCGGGCACTGAACGACGGTTCGATTTTTGGGGGCTTCATAGGCTGGAAAATCTGTGAAAGGGACCGTGAATTTGCCCGCGAGAGGGATCTCTTCTTGGGAGGGGTGGAAGGAGGGCGATCTTCTGTCTGGGCTTGCTGCGGACGGATCTGCTCCTGCATCCCCTTGACAATTCTTGGCATGCTTTCACTCGAGGTCCAGAGGTCCTTCACGTGTGTCCTGCGCGGGGTCTTGCCAACATTTTTGATCGACTGCAGTGCTTTGGTCGCTCGCAACTTGAGCGTCTTGGTACGTTTAACCTTTGTATTCTCCTCCAGGTCCGTGAGAGCCTCTCTGCCACGCTTCACCTTTACCACCTCGATGACATCCGAATCTCTCTGTCTTGAGTGCGATGGTTTATTTTCAACGATCTGTATAGCCTCCGGACGCTGTTTCTTCCCGAGTCTCCTCGACAGAGGAACCCTCTGTCTGGGCTGGTGAACAGGGGTACGATGTGCGAGGGGGATAGGCACGTCGTTCTCGGACTGTTGAAAATGGTAGGGAACGTCGAGGGAACGAATGTTGGGAGTCGGAAGGGAGCCATCGTTGTTTGCTGGCTGTTCGTCGGCATCGAAGCAGCACCATGGTGGATTGTCCTGTTGTTCTTCCTCTGGAGGGACCACAAAAACGTGTGGCATCCGAAAATGAGACGACGGGGTCGATGGTCTTGCTGATTGCGACATGGAGCTGTTCGCGCTTGCGATCAATGGTTCCATGACATGCACAGCGGTGGTAGGCAGGATTTGATAAAGATAAAGAGCGACTTGAAAGGCAACGAACTTGAGAAATGGAAAATGGCGTTGATGCAGAAGAGTGCTCACCGAAACGAACAGCCAAACAACCGCGACGACGCGAGAGGAGTGCCAGCCGCTGGTTCAACCGTGCTGATGCACCTTCCTCATATGGATACCGACCGTTCAATTAATCCCGCACGTGATACTTGGAGCGCAGCCAGCACAGCATGTTCGTGGTCAGCGCTCTCCAACCATGCCTAGAAACATTCAGATCACATTCTTGGGCACATCTAGTGGCGGAGGACCTTCACCTTCACGCAACTGTTCGAGCCTTGGTCTGTCTAATCACATATGTTTCCTGCTTGGCACGTCCCTGATCGTGGAGCATTTCAGTCGCGAGCGTCATCGGAGACGGAACGTTGTGGAGTAAGCGATTTGTGGGCGACTTGCGCGTACTTTGATTTATCTTCTTAATAGTGGTGGACTGTGCGGAGGGTACTACCCGTCAATTCCATATGCAACCACGTGGCAGTGGGGAAGAGACACTCCATGCACGGAAGGTCTCAAAACTCTTTGTGACGCACATGCACGGTGAGAAACGTTGTTTTTTTTTCATATCGTCGTTGATGTGGTTCACGTGTGGTGCAGCTGACCACGTCATGGGCATTATACCCTTTTTGCGTCATATCCTCTTCCCGCCTGCCATCGTGAATGGCTCGGAAGCACTCCCTGTCGCAAAACCTGTATGTGTCTTACTTGTCCCTGACGCGGCCAGAGTGCCTCATGTGGATTTCTTTTCTTTTCATTTTTTTTTCCATCGAGCCGCCTCGCATCGAGATTTATGGCCCAGCCGGTTTACGCACATTTGTCCGCTCTATCCTTACGATGACTCTCACCAAGACTGCTGACACTTACGCTGTGCACGAGCTTCTTACACCTCGATGCCCACGAACACCTTGCGATGCCCAATCTCTTCATTCTAGTGAATGTCCAGGGTTAGATTTCTTGTGCGATGAACAAGGCCTCTGGCAAGCATTCGTTGTAGCCCGTGGACGTCCCGGAGATATCGTTGTCGACGCAGGGCCTATATCCCATCGAGGTTAGTTTCGTTTTGAAACGTTGGTATCTGATTCGGGTCCGTCACAGCTCAGTAATGGTCGCATGGCATTGAATTTAGATCCATGTATTGGATACATCATCAGAGAGCTACATTTCCCTAACCGAAAGCTTGCGATTCTCGGGGATACTTATGACGCCACCGCTATCGAGCCTCTCCTGAGATCTCCTCCACCTACGCTGCTGATACACGAAGCCACCGATGCATGTATACCTTCCTCTGTGGATCCACAGGCACGGAGAAAGGTTGAGGAGGTCCAAGAGAAAACATTGGCAAGGGGACACTCGACACCAGTGATGGCGGGCGAGTTTGCAAAGCGTGTAGGTGCTGAACGGCTGGTGCTGAATCATATTGGAAACAGGTGAGTACTGAACATTGCCTGCTCAGGAGAGATATGACGGGGCTATTTGCGGACAGATTTCCTGCCCCACGGCAGTTGAAAAACGGGCATGATGTCCGCTTTGCTGTGATCAATGAGATCTCTCGACAAGCAAGCGAGGCATGGGGTCTGGGACGTGCCCAAGTAGCGTTCGATTTTATGAAAGTAAGCATACCGGCGCCTTCAATCTCTACGACGAAACCGGGAGAAGGGGCGGCGATCGTCACTGTTGCAGAGGGCAGTACTAGTGATCAGGTCAACGCAAGGGCTGTCGAAGACGGGGAGCAACGGGGAAGCGGTGAAACCAGGCATCAAAGAGGGAGGGGAAGGCGAGGGCGGGGGTGGCGCTTGCGGGGTAACCACAGGGGGGAAAATGGACAAAGGCGGAATATGATGGCAGAGCGTGGATGAGAAGCCAGACCTAGAAGAGAAGCTGGTATGCATATTTTGCTACTGATCAACATGTAAAGATACGTCGTTGTTTATCGTTATCACGATAGTGGTTAGAGAGGCGAAGGTGCTGCGCTTGACGGGTGTGTGAAAAAGAACGCAGAAGGAGGGGTGATGTTTTGATGGAAGGGGGTCGGGTAGAGATGGCAGAGAAGCGGCGACGAGGACTGGGCGCGTCACATCGGATGCAAGCCGGGAATTAGTGCTGCGATAAGCTGTTCCTGCTGCGAGCTGAACACGAGGCAAGGATTAGAATAGCACAAGACGAGATGGAGCGCGAGCGCGGGCGGGGACGCGGATGGCAGGAATGGCGGTGATGGTAGCGAGGATAAAGTGCAAGGGTCGTCGGCGTCGACTGTGACGGTGGGAGAGAGGTATTTGTACATCTTTGGGAGGTCACAGGACCATACGACTGTGGGGGGGGGATCAGTGTCAGTGCGCTCCTGCCAGGGTCCTTGTCCTGCCTCGTGCACCTCTCTCCCAGCCAGTCTGCCAGTCCTCCTCCCCCCCCCCCCCCCCCCTTCCTTGCGCCCTTTCTCGGTTCATTTTTTAATCCCTTTCTTGTTCCACTTTGTGCTGATCCACCCGCCCGTCTTCCATCGCCATCTCCCTTTCCTTCTCAGATGGCCTCCAACGCTCCAATAAACGGCGTCAAATTGTCACGTGAGTATTTTTCGCCCCCGCTGTCCTCCCTCCCCCTCCCCTTCCCCTCCTTCCCGTCGGCGCCCCCACGTCCATATATGGTTTACCCGCCCTCTTCTTCCCGTCATCTTCCACTCGTTGTCCTCTCCCTTCATCTTGCACTGCCTCCATTCGCACATCAATGGAATCAGATCCTCACCTCCTCGTAAATCAATTAGCCATCGACGATCCCCACAGGATCGTCAAGGTCGTCGCCTCAGACGGAAGGTCCGGGGAGCAACGCGAGCTTGCATACACAAATTGCAAAGTCATCGGAAATGGCTCCTTTGGTGTCGTGTTCCAGGCAAAACTCATTTCAGAGTCGTCAAAGGAGACTGAAGAAATCGCCATCAAGAAAGTCCTCCAGGACAAGCGCTTCAAGGTGCCTCCTTCATTTCATCGGATCGATTTTTTTTTTTTCACCTTTTTGTCAAACCTTCCTCTTGGTGCGCGTCATACTGATCTGCGTGGATTTCGTTGTAGAACCGCGAACTACAAATTATGAGACTCGTCGCTCATCCAAATGTTGTCGACCTCAAAGCCTTTTTCTATTCCAATGGAGACAAGGTCGGCTTACTCAACCCCGTTCTCTGGCCACCTATTCACCCCACCGCAGAAGGACGAAGTTTATCTCAACCTTGTACTCGAATATGTACCCGAGACAGTGTATCGCGCTAGTCGCCACTACTCCAAACTCAAACAGCCCATGCCTGCCCTCCAAATTAAACTGTACATGTATCAACTCTTGCGCTCCCTCGCCTACATCCACTCTGTTGGCATATGTCATCGTGACATTAAACCTCAGAACTTGCTCTTGAACCCCGCTACCGGGATCCTCAAGCTGTGCGACTTTGGTTCGGCAAAGATTCTCGTCGCAGGCGAGCCCAACGTCAGCTATATTTGCTCGCGATACTACCGCGCACCAGAGCTTATTTTCGGAGCTACAAACTACACCACCAATATTGGTGAGTGCCCCCAAAGATGTATGTGGTGCGGTTGATTTATTGCCTGAACAGACATATGGTCGACGGGATGTGTCATGGCAGAGTTGATGTTGGGTCAGCCACTCTTCCCTGGTGAGAGTGGTATCGATCAGCTAGTGGAAATCATCAAGGTCCTTGGCACGCCCTCCCGAGAACAGATCAAGACGATGAACCCCAATTACATGGAGCACAAGTTTCCGCAGATCAAGCCGCATCCGTTCAACAAGGTCGGTGGGCAGGTGTTGTAGCACGTGGTGTATCTGATGGCATCGTGTAGGTCTTTCGACCACGCACTGCACCGGAAGCGATAGACTTGGTTGCGAAGCTGCTTGAATATACTCCTGGGGCACGGCTGAGCGCGGTGGAAGCTATGGTGCACCCGTTTTTTGATGAGTTGCGTGGTGAGGGAGCGAGGATGCCCAACCAAAAGGAATTCCCACCTTTGTTCAACTTTACGCGAGAAGGTGAGTCAGGAAGGGGAGAGGGGAGGAATGCTGACTGATGTGAACGTGCAGAGCTCTCTGTGCGGCCTGAGCTGAACCGACAGCTGGTGCCACCACACTGCATACCCGAACTGCGCTCGCGGGGCATCGACTTGGACACGTTCGAGCCGATACCGTTGGAGCAGCTGAGGATCACGCTGGACTGATGATTCTGCAGCGGAAAGGAATGCGCCGAGTGTGTGTGCGGTTATCTGATGTGTGCGTATAGTATGATATCGAAATGGCGAGCGACGAGTCGCTGTATTTGTTCAGTACTAGTTTTTGTCGCCACGGGTGGCTGTGTTATTGCGTGACCAAAAAGTTGCGCGATGGTGAGTGCGATTGCGTCAGGATGGGCGACAATGTTGGACGGCACGCGACGCTGAGCGAGGGTCGACTGGCACCCCGGACCATGTCCATGTCCAGCGCGAGCATGCACGACTGCGATACACTCCCCGCTCCCCGTCTCGCCTCTTCGCTTCCTCCCACCTCTAACCGAGATCCCCGTGACCGCTTTTCTCCCCCGCCCACCATGCAGTCGCCCCCTCCCCCACGCAAACTCTGTGTCCGACACCAGCGCATCGCAGACGAGGGCACAAATCTCAAGCTCCAGCAGGTCCGTCCCTCCTCACACACCCCCCCCATCTAATCGATCCCCACAGGCACTCGACGCCCTCCCCGAGCAGGAACGACACGTCGTCAACTCGATATGGTCCAACTTCTCCTCGTCCTCCCACCCCAGGAGGGAGCTCATCCTCCAGGGCATACTCACCATGTGCTGTTTCTCCCAGCTCTCCCTCCTCACAGAGCAGCTCGGCCACCTCATTCGCATAGACCCTTTCATCGTCCTCCCCCGCGAAGTCTCTCTCAAGATCCTCGCCTACCTCGACGCTACATCCCTCTGCCGCGCTGCACAGGTCTCCAGACACTGGCGCAGCCTGGCCGACGACGACATCCTCTGGCGCGAGATCTGCCAGCAACATATCGGGCAGAAGTGCCTCAAGTGCGGTTGGGGCTTGCCCATTCTGGGACGCCGTCGCCATGCCCGTCCTGGTTCCGCGTCTCCCTTCATGCCTTCCTCTCCTCCCCCTTCTTTGAAGCGGGAGTTGGACGCTGTTCAGCCCCCCCTCGAGAGACCTATGAAGCGTCAGAGATCCGATCGTCTTCCCCCTCCCCGCGTCCAATCGACACCATCCTCGTCCCCCAGTCCGGCCTTGACCCCGCCAATCCCCAGCCCAAGCACCCAACCCGCCGATCTCCTCATTCCTTCTGCAAACACAAAATCAGATATGATGACCCGTCCCTGGAAAGACGTTTATAGTGAACGCCTTACCATCGAGCGTAACTGGCGCCGTGGTCGGTGCCTCATGCGCACGCTGCGAGGTCACACAGACGGCGTCCTGTGCCTCCAATTCAGCGAGACCCTCCAGCACCCATCCTTCCCCATCCTCATCACTGGCTCCTATGACCGCACCGTACGCGTTTGGAACCTCGAAACCGGCGTAGAGGTCCATTGTCTCAGAGGTCACACCAGGGCCGTGCGGGCACTCCAGTTTGACGAGGCAAAGCTGATCACGGGGGGCATGGATCACACAATTCGCGTGTGGGATTGGCGCAGAGGCGAATGCATCCGCACGCTGGAAGGACACACCGATGGTGTCGTGTGTCTCCACTTCGACACCAATATCCTAGCCAGTGGCAGCGCCGACTCGACGGTCAAGATTTGGAACTCTTGTACAGGGGAGGCGTTTACGCTGCGCGGACATCATGACTGGGTTAATGCCGTCAGGTTGTGGGATGCCCACGAGAGCGCAAGCCCTCCCGATCCCTGTGGATCCACGCTCAACATCGACACGGGCAAGATGCTCTTCTCTGCCTCTGATGACGGGACCATCCGGCTTTGGGACCTCGCGACACGAACATGCGTACGTCAGTTCACCGGGCATGTCGGTCAGGTACAGAGCCTACGACTTCTCGATGTGGATGATGAGTCCAACGAACGTGACAGCTCCCGTGGATCACAAGCCACACACGCGATCGAGAATGCCTCCGAGGACGTCGTCCAGCTCTGTGGGGGCTGGAACCCCGCCGACATCTGCACCGTCGTCACGCACGATACGAGGAAGTCTAGTGAGAACACGGACGATGAACGGAGCGCGAACCGCACTGCGAACAACGCGACAACCAGCGTGCTCGGCAGGCCTGCCAAGAAGCCCGTCCTGATTTCGGGTAGCCTAGACAATACGATCAAGGTGTGGGATATCGAGACAGCCAAGATGACACGGACGCTGTTTGGGCACATCGAGGGCGTGTGGGCGGTCGCGTGCGATAAGCTGCGGCTCGTCAGCGGGAGCCACGATCGCACGATCAAGGTGAGCAAGCGAAGCGCGCGTCGCTCGAGTGGATTGCGTTAACACGGCCACTTGCTAGGTGTGGAACCGCGAAGAGGGCCGATGTACGGCAACGCTATTCGGGCATCGTGGTGCGGTGACCTGTATCGGTCTCGGAGAAGACAAGGTGGTGTCTGGGAGTGATGACGGCGATGTGAGGGTATGGAGTTTTAGTGGCCACGAATAAGGCGCCGGACCGACAGTTTGATTCGTTCGCGCTTGTACGTTTTGGGTCTTGGCACTCTTTTGCAGATACCTATAATGTATCACTCATTAAATTCAACTTGGGCTTTTGCCGATGAATTCTTGGCTGGGTTTATCATTCACTGTGAATTGCCGGTGGACATGGGCGTGCCATATGCAGTGACGGCCGGGCGATTTACTTTGCTCGTCAGAGGTCGTCGCGGGCCTCCACAAGTTCAGGGCACTGTCGGCGCGTGTTCAATAAAGTGAATGCCCCTGCAAGCTATGCAACCGCAAGTACCAGTGCTCCTTCCAATATTTCTACTACATCCCTCGGTGAGGTCAGTTGTCCGAAACTGCACGTGCCTTTCGTCCTTTCGCACGCGATCCTTCTCTGTTCCAAGGTATTCTCACGTCCTGGTACCGTCCGCTATTGATCGTTGTACCGACATCTCTGATCAGAAACTGCGAATTCAAGGCGCTACGACAGAAGAGTAGACCAATTTCTGCGAGACAGGGAGTTGCAGTAATGGAGGGTAATCGCGTGGTTTATTTGGGTTGAAACATCAACCCCAAAGCAACCAAAACTTTCTTAGCGGCAGATTCCATCGCTGAACCACGAGAAGGTCCGGTTCCACGACCCCACTCGACTTCGTGAACTGTATATGAAACGTTGAGTACGGGGAGGAATAGTCAAAGGTTTGCACGCACGGTACGCAATCGCCAGCCAGGTAGGCTGGTTAACAGGACCCTCATACGACGTTTTCCAAGTCAAGCGGCGACCTGCGGCGTCTCTATGGACACGTTGCAGGTAGTTATTCAATATCTGGCGGTAGGCTGCAAGTATTTCTTTGTGAGGAACCAACGGATGGCAAATAACACTCCTACTCACGGGTGTGTTTCGTTCCACCTGAGAACGGCACGGGCTGTAAGGAAGATATAACACCGGGAGGGTCAGCTCTGGGCAAATACTAGCTGGACACATGAGAACACGCACACTTGCGGGCTGAAAGAAAGACAGATGTCAGTCGTTGGACAATAGTTGAATATGTAAGTATACATACTGGAATGGACTGAGGGGCAAAGGTTACATCGCGGAGGTTAGTACATACCACTGCACGACATTTAGATATGCACAACTTGCCTAGCTAGGAAATTGCGGATGAGGGACTTTGCCTCTGCTCTTGGCGTCCTATCAGATCTTCGCTGACTGTCGACGTTTGAATTGTTCTGTGAACTTAGCTCTTCTTCACTGCGTATGATCTGGAACCGCCGCTCGCAGTGTCCACTTTTTGTCCATTAAAGGCAATGTCAGGAAGTAGAAGAGGTAACTCACCATGTGATGGTACAACCATGTTGCAGTGCAGCCGCGACATCCTCAATACGGACATCGATAGTATTTGGTGTTCCGCATGGACACTTGTACGTCGCCGTCAGGATGGAGTCAACGACTTCTTCGGTGATGACTCTCAGGACGATCCGCGTTCCTGGCCGCAAGTTTGACCAAGTGTCACTT
>JBBPJY010000251.1:0-10060 GCA_038088975.1 Xerocomus cyaneibrunnescens
CATTCGGACTCTGCCTTGGAACACCTCGTCCAGGTCCTGACACTCATTCCCTCCATGGATTCAACCTACATAAAGTTGGAGTTCGCGGGAACGATCAGATGACGAAGACGACATCGAGACGATAATCAGTTGCTGGCACAAATCTTGCTGGGGATATCGTCGTCCTCTTTACCAGTCACCCTCGGTCAACTTTATCGTGTATGGGTTATCGTTTGACTTTTTTTTTAGTACACCACAATCAACGTCTCTGTAGCTGTCAGCTGTACGATCCACAAGTACACGAAAGCTTAGTACAGAATCTGCGCCTGCATGCCAACATAAATTGAATATGGATGCAATTCAACATCGTTCAGGACCGCCTGGGAGCTTTCCGTCGCCTTTACCAAGTCCTTGTCGATTAGTGGTTAAATCGCCACGTTGTGGACCTCACAGTACCGTGGCGCCGCAGGTTCAATTCCTGCCAGGGACATTTCCTTTTATACAAACCAACCTCAGTTTTTGTCGCCAACTGTTACCCGTTGTCATCACATCGACGTTGTACTCGAGCCATAATTGCCTCAAGCATCCTAGTCAGAGCTATGTAGTGTACTCCGAGAAAGAGCCCCAACAGAAGAGGGATCTGATCCAATAAGGGCACAAACAGCTTCGTACCTAACTGAATTAGCAACCACACAGCGGAAAGCCCACCCCCAATCATACAAGCTCATGGTCTGCACGTCTTGCAACTACCACACGCCCTGCGTTGCTTGTGGGCTCCCTTGCCCCGATGTCCCGAACCCACCGCTAGTGCCTGAATACACCGAGTTAGACTGGGTGAGCGGCTGCGGGGGAACGACAGGTTTGGTCGTCTCGACTTCTTTGCGATACTCGATCTTCTCCACGCGCACTTCGCCTTCCACGAGCTGATAGACGTAAGTGACGACAACAGCGCCTTGGATGTCCATCAGTGCAAACGAGGGAGTTGGATCGCTGACGACGTTCATCAGCACGTCTCGTCCGCAAACATGAAGCTGCTGCGAGCGCAATCACCTGTTGTGCAGACCCGTCCACGCGCCTGTGGCCGAACCGGGATTCACGAAGAACCGCCCGTCGTATTCGATGGCCTGGAACCTGGTTGGACGGAGATGGTCGGACTCGGCGTCTTTCGAGCGAGATGGCGTCCGGACGCGTTCGTGCGCGCACGCGGGGGACAGGGTGGGAACGAGGGACTCACGTGTGCGTATGGCCCGATACCAGCACGTCGACGTCCATCTGGCGGGCGATGGCACTCAATGCATCGAGATCGCCGGTCGGAACACATTGGTGGCCGTGCACAAGGCCGATGCGGATCGGTGTGTGCACCACCGTCGCCGAAGGCGGAAAGCTGGTGTTCTGCAAACGAGGACTGCAGGTGAGCATGCGCGTCGTGCGTGCCTCGCAATGCAGAAGGGGCGAGAGAGTAGGTGTACCTCATCGTAGTCCCCTCTTACGACGCACACGTCGGACGCCACGGTACGTAGGTATTCGTAGGTCTCCCGGTCACAGACGTTGCCTGTACATAATATCTGTTGAATCTTTCCTGGGACCAGGAGTTTTCGGAACTTGGCGGGAAGATCATGTGCACGATGAGGGATATGAAGGTCGCCGATAATGAGGACGAGGACCATGCTGGACGATTAGGATGGCGCATGGACCCACTCCACAGTGAAAGCGAAATAGCTAATTAGGTAAGCTAAAGTACGACTCGATAAGCCACAATATTGACTCGTTAAACAAGTTAAGCAACAGTAGATGGATGGAGTGCCAAAGAAAACCCATGCCCAAAGTCTACACATTTACCCGTCAAGTCCACTGACCCTCGTCCGAACAGCACTCCAAGATTCATACGATGCAATATGGTGAACTGGAACTCTTTGACATCATTGCAGCATGTACTCCCCTGCATAGAAGCCAGACACTTGAGCAACTGATAGACTCTTAACTCGGAGGCGAAACTCACAGATCCGCACTTGATAGTCACCGCTTCCAGAAGCGAGAATCGTCCCATCGCTCCTGAGGTCAACAGAAGTGACTTTGCAGAGTGTACAATGCGCGTCAAAGAGGCGTGGGGTGTGGATCACAGTGAGAACTGCGCACCAGTGTTCGTGTGCCCCTGGATCATGAAATATGGGATTCCACTCTTCAAGTCCCAAAGCCGGACTGTGCCATCGCGGGATGATGACGCGACGCGTTGCTCTCGCCCTACTTGGAGTACCGACAGCGACAGAACAGCATCCTATGAGAGTTACGTGAGCCCACAAAACCCGCAATGAGCGTATGATAAAGCATGCCTTGTGACCACTGAGTGTCTTGCTGCATTGGAATTGCTTCTCATCTGGCAAGAGCTCCCAGCACTTCAGAGTTCGGTCCAGGCTTGCACTAACAAGAGACCTGGTCGACCTTTCCGAGTTACTTGGCAGAAACTGAACGTCATAGACTCCGTCTGAATGCCCGATGAGGATACCGATCGGCTCAGTCGAGTCCGAGGATATATCCCAAACTCGAATTTGGCCATCCAGTGACCCAGCGGCAACAAAGGAATCTGTTGTGTCGATTGTGACCGAGGTAAACACGACTCTTTTTGATGACTTCTCTTCTGGGCTTGAGGGTTGAAGAACACGGTAAGCGGGTTCGGGCACTTGTGTCACATCGGCCGAGAACTGTGTCGCATCCCAAACTCGGAGAGTACGATCTCCCGATGCGGAGAGTAAAGATCGAGAATCGGACGTGAACGCCAACGCGTAAACCTCGCCGGTGTGTCCGCTCAACGTTCGAAGGAATTCGCCTGTCTCAATGCTCCAGACCTATCGATCTCCTATCAGAAGAACCACCCACAGGATGTACTGATGGTTAACATACTCGAATATATTTATCCTCAGAGCCCGCTACAAGTAATTTGTTATCAGGACTTGTGATGACGCTACGAGCGTGATTGGCCTTCCGTCCTTCTTGTTCACTTCCAAGTAGGAAGCTGAACGAAAACGTGTTATTACGGGAACGGGGATCATAGCACAGGATACTCACGTTAGCTTTGTCCGCTGTTCAATATTGTATAGGATAACTGCATTGTCGGTTCCAACTGCGAGCAACGATCCGTCAGAGGAGAATTTTACGCAGCAAACCGGCCTGGGAGGTGAGGTTGTGGTGAGCTCCAGGTAATTTATATTTTCTGGTAGTATAGATGGGGCGTACCCGTTATGGGGATAACCGGAGCGGAACTGAACGTCCATCTGACGCCGTGCATCAGAATTGAAGACGGCTAACCACCCGTTTCCTTCCTTGATAGAGTATGCCGGAGCTGTCAAAGGGTCTAGACTGTACGACATGGCTGAAACAAGCTCAACGGATGCACGTCGGGACACGCCGAGGGATGGACTATGACGAACGAGTGCGACTTGGTCGATTGTTGGGGGAGGCCGCGGCTGTTCAATGGTGAAGCGAGTAGCGCGAAGGAAACAGAGGTCTTGCTTGGGCGTCGGTTAAATAGTCGAATGATTATGTTGAACGCATCGTGAATTTGATGTCGCGCTGCCAGGTTCTAGACTGCATTTGGTGATATCGGGCTGGCTCGCGGAATAGTATCTAGCCGTGCATGATACACATTCAAAGTCGTCGTCCTGTGACCAGAACGCCTGCGGATGGTCACCTTGACGCAGTTTGGCGTTTCAACGGTGGTGGTTACATCAAAGTACCAAGCCAAGCCTGTGTACAGCTCCAAAACGAATATCAAAGCCGAGTGTGCCGGGGAAAAAATTCTTCGTCTACGTAAATCTCCGGCAAATTCCAGGACGTCAGATACGGAGCCGTGGCGGCCAACGTACTGGATGCGGCTCAGGGGTCCTCCTGTGAGTCGCACACTCAAGAAAGATGGCCGAGCTAAGTGCGGCCTGGCGTGGATCTGTGCCACGCTCGCACGGAGGCATGTGTGCCTCGTGTGCCGGACGAGTGGAGATTATCATCGTCGCTGGGTTTGAACCTTTGATGCCCGATTTGTAGCCTGAAACACGTGACTGTGCCTGCTGTGGAAGTGCCCCCGAAATGGACATGCCGCCGGGAACGCCAAACGTGGGAAAGAATGCGAGTGGCAGGGTCCAACTCCAGCGTTTGTTATAAAGGGCGATGATCAACACCCCGAACGTTCCCAACCTCCTCCATGTCCTCCACAATTTACAACGTAAGTCCCTTTTTCTCTTCTTTCCGTCTCCTCCTCCTCCCCCGTTCCCCCATACCTCTCCGTTCCCACCCTTGCCATCATTGACGTCGTATATGCGCCTCCCGCGCCAGCAAGCGCAAATTTCAGCCCTGTCTGAATATAATTTCTCTCGCTCTCCCTCGCCACCTCATCGTTCCATCTGACATTTTCTTTCAATCAGCATAGGAGCCTTCAGCCAACAGGCCCCCCTGCTCAGGGGCAAAGCCAGCATACACATGCCAGGATGAACGAGGCCTTTGATACCATTCGCCAGGAATTCGATGTTCTCACGTCCGATTTGGGTCATTTAAGAAATCAAAGAGACGAATACGAGTCTAAAGGTATACATTTCCCCTATTGTTTCCCTCCAAACCTCATCACCGTCGCAGTAACGTCCCAAATCAATGAGCTGAATATCATCCGCCAGTCCCTTTATGAACTGGAATCTCAGCATGGAAAAATACGACAACAATACGAAGATGAACTCACACGTTTGCGGGCAGAACTTCATGCTGCCCGCCAGGGTATTCCCGCGAACCCACCTCCTCACCCAACTGTTGGTCCCGCTTCTGTTGGTCCATCCGGTCCTCCCGCACCCCCAGCATCCGTACCTGGAGTACTCCCTGCCACAGGGCCAGGATCCTACAGTGACCCCTATTACGGTCGTGACCGAGACCGAGACCGTGATCGAGAACGCGAGAAAGACCGCGAACGTGCCGATCGCGAACGTGAGCGGGAAATCCGGGATCGTGAGCGTGAGCAGCGTGATCGCGAGCGTGAACGCCCTGTTGAAGTTCGTGATCCAAAGCGCATCAAGACCGAGCGTATGAAGGGTGACCGTCCAGGTAAACACTTTCCTCACGCCTCCACACGTTCCCCGCCCCCTCATGGATATCGCCCTCCCTTTTCTCCCCCTCTATCTACAACAGATCATTATAGCCCCTCCCTTGTCCCTGGACCAACTCCGAAGCTCCCCGCACCAGCCGGCCCTCCGACCTTTCAGGGCCCCGGACTTCCCCCGCCGCCATCAGCACATGGCCCATATCCCCCAGGTCCTGGAAATCCGCCACCCTCTGGTCCTACCGAGCAACCCCCAGCTTCCAACTCACTAGCTCCAGTTAACAGTACCTCCAACGGGGGTCAGTTTCCGGAAGATCTTGACCCGCACAATGTCCCACCAGAATTGAAGAAGGAAGGTGGTGATTGGTTTGCGGTTTTTAACCCCAAAGTAAAGCGGGTGCTTGATGTGTCATTGGTCCACACGCTCATACACGAGAGGTAAAGCAATCTGCCCACTCATAATGCAGGATCGTAGCTTATTCCTGCATGTCAGCGTTGTTTGCTGTGTGCGATTCTCTGCAGACGGCAAATTCCTTGCAACAGGATGCAATCGTACAGCGCAGATCTATGATACCAAAACTGGCGCAAAGACCTGGTGCGTAATATTATTTCCTCTATTTGATCACAGGGTAGTCATTTGGCATACTCTCCAGTGTGCTTACTGACGAGACCGCTGGGAAAGCTGGAGATTTGTACATCCGCAGTGTATGCTTCAGTCCTGATGGTAAATACCTGGCTACCGGCGCCGAAGATAAGCAGATACGAGTAGGAAATCACCTTTCCGGGAAGGTAAATTTTCTGAATTTGTTTCACAGATCTGGGACATTGCCAAGAAACGCATACGCAACGTCTTTGATGGTCACCAGCAGGAGATCTACTCTCTTGACTTTTCGCTGGACGGTCGCCTTATCGTATCGGGTTCGGGCGATAAAACAGCTCGAATCTGGGATATGATGGATGGCTCATCTAAAGTTCTCACGATAAATGATCCCGATCCACTGAATAACGATGCAGGGGTGACTTCAGTTGCCATTTCCCCCAATGGGCAGCTTGTTGCTGCAGGAAGTCTCGATACGGTCGTCCGAATCTGGGACGTAGCTACCGGCATGCTAATCGAGCGGCTACGGGGACACAGAGATAGTGTCTATAGCGTAGCTTTCACCCCTGATGGCAAAGGTTTGGTGAGCGGCAGTTTGGACAAGACACTAAAATACTGGGATGTGAGCGGCTTGGCAAATGCCGCCAAGCGGAAGGACACCACCGCAAACGGCAAGAAAGAGTTAGAGAAAGCTAGCCAGTGCACCATGAACTTCATGGGTCACACGGTACGTTAAATGATTGACGATCAGCTGTGGACTTACCCAGTGTTCTATAGGACTACGTGTTGTCTGTTGCCGTGTCACACGATGGGCAGTGGGTCGTTTCAGGGTCCAAGGACCGTGGCGTACAGTTCTGGGACTCGCACAGTGCTACCGTACAGTGTATGCTCCAGGGACACAAAAATTCCGGTGGGTGATCAAAAAATCAGATCATCTACATGGATTTGAGACGCTGCCCAGTGATATCAATAGACCTCAGTCCCGGAAGCAATATTTTGGCCACTGGAAGTGGGGATTGGCAGGCGCGGATATGTGCGTTTCTCGACTCCTCTGCTACAATCAGACGCTCACTCACGTGCTTCAGGGAGTTACCAAACCATCTAGCGCTCATGCTTGGCTCGAATAGTCGAAGTGCAGTGATACATCTACGTGTAGCGCTTTCTTTTTGTTTCTCCTATGTAGTAACCCTGTTTTGTGTTCTGCAGTCTTTGATATCTATACGAATCAGTATACATCCAACTGATCCGTGAACAAGACACTTGCTGTTCTACCTACTCGTGGTCGACAGTACCTCTAACCTAGATTTCCCACATTGATGTGATGAATTCGTTATTGCCATCAAGATACACAATTCCTGTACCAGTCACACTTCAATGGGAGGATGGTTGTGTACCTCTTGGCCTGCGTTGCTGGAAATGAAGACTAGTAATACAACAGTCAAGGAGTTCATCCCTACATCTCAGACTTTGCTGCCCTTCGTCTTGGCCCAATAGGAACCATTCGGCCACTCGTACTCCGCGATACTTTGTTTACGCATCTCGATGCTACAAGAACATGATGCATTAGACTGACCATGTAACGCAGCAGAGAAGACGACGTCGCACCTGTAGCCCTCGGCCGGATTCGAAGGTACATTGTACCGTCCTTTGGAGTTGATCGAACAAGGGTAGAGGAAGTGCTCGTGGAGGTGGTCCACAAACTCGAGGACATTACGGTCCATCGTCCCAGAGACGGCGATGTAATCGATCAAGCTGGCAAACGAAAACGAGTCCCGACAACGACGGAGAGGCGCGGTGCGCAGCCTTACCTCAGATGGATGACGTATTCGCAGAGACCAACGCCGCCCGCGTGTGGACACACGGGCACGTCGAATCTGATGCGTGCGTCAGTGCATACATTTGGGCACGCTCATCGGTCGTGTGCATACTTGGCGGCCATGAGAAGGACACTCAGGACTTCGCTGACGCCTGCCAGACGGCAGGAATCGATCTGACATACGTCGATGGCGTCGGCTTGCAAGAGCTGCTTGAAGACCATGCGATTGTGGGCATGCTCCCCGGTGGCAACGCCGATGCCATGAGGCTTCAACGCCTTGCGAATGGCAGCGTGGCCGAGGATGTCGTCTGGCGCAGTCGGCTCTTCGATGAACCTGCGGTGAACGTGAGCACATTGTCTTGCGAGAATGACGGCCGGTCTGTTTACCAAGGCTTGATGGCCTCGAGTTTCTTCACATACTCGATTGCTTGAGGGACGTCCCATACTTGGTTTGCATCGATCATCAGCACAGCGCCGGTTGGGCCCGCATTTTTTCCCTGGAGTTCACGACTCTTCGGATCACGGCCCTTTGAGCCGGGAGGGAGGTATTGCGGGTCGTCGATGATAGAACGGATGATTAATCCACGGCGGAGATCCGATTCGACATCTGCTCCGACTTTCATCTTAAAGTGATTAAAGCCAGCAGCGACGGCCTCTTGTGTGAGCCGCGCGACCTTCTCATCTGAATAACCTACACGTTTGCTGAGGGATCAGTCGAGCTTCGCTTTATGAAGGTTAACCATCATACCGAGCCAGCCAGCAGAAGTGACGTAGGCGGGGTATCTGGGGATGAGTCAGGTACTGTAGTGCACCAGGGTCGATGAGACAGCTACTTACCCGAGTTCTCTGACAGTGGCTTCTCTGTCCTTCTTTTCCGCTTCTTTGGCCTTGAGCAGGGCAAGAGCCTCGTCACGTGTGATGGCGTCCGTGATGTAGCGGAACGCAGTCGCATCTACTAACTCTTCCTAAGGAAGACAATTTGATCAGTATCTTCGTAAGCTGGCTTGTAGCGGAGAGCGGGACCCACTGGTGTCATGTCTACCACAAGCTTCCAGAGAGGTTTTCCCCGAGCACGGGCAAACATATCCCACAGCGCGTTGTTCACAGCTCCCGCTGCGATGTGGATGACACCCTTTTCCGGGCCGATCCTTGTGGGGTGCACGTCAGCCCTTGCAGCTCTACGACCCAGAACTGAGTCTGATCTTTCAAACATCAAGCACCCACCATCGTAGCTGTGGGTCAGAAGACAGCCAATCCCAAGTTTTACCCATATACTTGAAAAGATCCTCCGGGTCATGACCGATGAGCTTGTTTGCGAGCACTGCAATCGCTTGACAGACCTGAGTATGGCATGAGGTCTCTCTCGTACGAAGGGGGTAGTCCAACCCACGATCTCATTCCCGCGGCCGATGGTAAATGTCATGCCGTGTCCGACCAGTGGGCCATCTGTGAAGACGGAGATGTAGGCAGACGAGTAGTCACATTCGGTGTTCCTGGGACGCCACCTGACTTAACACCGGCTACAGAGAACAATTCTGACGAACTCACATCGCATCTGTCCCATCTCCTGACAGTGACGTCGGAAAACGAACATCTGTCCGCCAAGATCATGAACGAGGACCACACATTGGGTCGTAAATATGACACTACCGTGTGTTTCGAAGTGGGTGATCCTGCAAGACATGGTGATCCGCGGGTAGAATTTGACAGCTCCGTCGTTATATGCGAGGAATTGGAATGGATTGACGTCGTCTTGTTTTCCACACCCTCCTCTTCCCCGGATTTATAGAATGGAGACGCGGAGACCGACGGGACGGCGGGCCGGAGTGAAGGCCGGGGCAGGAGAGAGGCGGATCGCATCCCGGAAAGAAGTGGGTCGTGCTGTATGTTTGGGGCTCACAGGGGAAGACAGGTTCTTCCGAGCCCGGGAATCTGACGATCTAGTTATTCAATGCCACAGACCTTCTCATGAAGATGTCCAATAGCGTGCAGTTTGTATGTCGCTCCGCTGTCATGCCAGTTTCTTAAAAGCGACTCTAAAGAGTAAAGCGCCATAAGACTTAATCTGGCTCAATGCAAGAGGAACTTCATAACATACCCGTATCTGGGCATATATACCTATTTATATCATGACACCCCACACCTAGCCCGTCAGCAAGGCTTATGATGCGTTGATTTCACCAATAGTCTGGCTATAATATGTCATACGTTCAGTTTTTTGCGAAGAATCGACAAACCCAACGTTGAAATAACCGGATTTCATGAACTATTTCATTGTGAGTTCTGTTGAAAGTGCTTGATATTCCTGACAAACATCATGATTGCCGCCTCCGAGGAGTTCCCACATCATTCAACCAGAGCTTGTGTTGTCGAGCCCTGCCGATGACACCAGCACAGGAGAATGGCGCGTCTCACAATTAGAGGGCCCAGCAGAGTAGAAGTTTGATGATGTGAACACCGCTACCAGTAAGGGTCCAGCTTCCTGAAACATATCTTATGAAGGTCATGCGATCCTCAGGCTGTCTTCCATTCAAAAGCTCCGAAGTGTGGGTGGAGCTCCGACTCGTTTAACCAGATAATCAAGATTCACGCTCAC